>BLSH010378271.1:248976-259518 GCA_018402905.1 Glandirana rugosa | reverse complement strand
GGGTGAAGGTCCAGGGGGGAGGAAGGCGACGGTGACCCGGTAAGTCTTTCGCACGAAAATGCGTACGCGTCATCCTTTGGCGGACACTTCGACTGGCAAAGGGAATCTTGGGTCTGGTATAGATCTTGGGGGGGGGGGCTGTGGAAAATTACATCCACACCATTTTTTTTTTTTTTTAAGGTTAGCATGGGGTTCCCCTTAAAGAAGGGCTCCAGCCCTCCCACCAAAAAAAAAAAAAAATAAAAGTCAGCAGCTATAAATACTGCAGCTGCTAATGTTTATTAGGACACTTACCTGTCCAGGGATCCCGCAGTGTCGGAACCCCAGCTGATTTTTCAGTCGGCTCTTGGGTGCTGCCGCCGATATTCCTTCTAAGGGAAACGGTCAGCTTCACAGGCGGTTTCCTACTGCGCATGCGTAAAAGCACGCTTTCTGAATGGCCCAGTGGCAGCGGAAGGAGGGGGGACCTGGAAGTGGGGATGGGTACCTGTCAAAAACAAGTACACACTCCCCCCTTTCCCTTGAAAGGTGCCAAATGTGATAGCAGAGTGGGGGGGGGGGAAGCAAACAAGCGAAGCTTCCCATTTTGGGTGGAGCTCCACTTTAAAATCCATACAAAACCCATTGAGCTGTCTGTGGGGAACCCTCTGACAGCTGATGAGTCATCGGTCATACCAGCCCACTCATTAACAACCCGCTATTGTTAAAGACGCTGGTGGGCGCCCACTCCGAAAATTTGCATTTGAACTGTATCTGCAGAAAACGGACCTGAAATTCGCACCGCACATGTGTGAACCTAGCCTAAAGCAGTCTTCTTTAACCAGGGTTTCTCCAGAGGTTGTTAGGGGTTTCTTGAGAAGGCAGCAATATACTGGTCTCCTGCCTACACTGGCCCCCAATGTAAGGGGGTACAACATTTATTATCCAGATTTATTTTCTGGCCATTGTTATTAATTTAATTTTATGATCATTAAAGGAAACCACATTATTTATTTGATGTGAAACTCTGCACAACCTTCTGATTATGCTAATGTGAGGTTGCACATGTAAATGCTATAGGTCTGATAAATTTGGGTGGGGTTCCCTGGGATCTGAAAACTATTTCACGGGTTCCTCCATAGTAAAAAGGTTGAGATAGGCTGCTCTGAAGTATGTGAACATTATTCAGCCATCAATATATCTAATCTTCTCCTCTTAGGCCCAAGCATCTTGGACCTGAGTAGCCAATCAGCAGGCCCAAACACTGTCATGGAAAGAGGGGCAAGTCATTAATGCTGTGGAAGCTCCGGGGGCATTATCCACTCAGCCGGACAGGAAGTAAGAGGACAGTCTACATGCAACTGCATCCGTGTTGCAGGTCAATGAAAGCATTTTATTTTGGGACAGCCAAGCAATTAACATTTTCAGGAGGTCAGCAGTGGCAATCCCATTATTTCTTGAAGTGCAGGTTACCTTTAATACGTTGTTTATGAAATAGCTGCCTTATAGCACAGTCCTTCGAAGGCTGAAAATTGCTTACAAAAATCAATAGATTCCAGACTGGGGAAAGGTTTGTAGTCTTCAGCAGTAACCGTCTGACACTCACATACATCACAGTGAGCTCCAGCTGAGGCATGAGGAATAAAGCATGATCCTGTGACCCCCAATTTATAGGTGTTCAGCAAATCTGAAGCATCTACACTTCAACCAAAAGTCACTTTAAGAAAAATGTATAAAAAGTTTGGTCGATAGCAATTGGTCCCCATAGACCGCAGCTGCAGCAGTGAAATCTCAATTTTAATCACCACAAAGTCTAAAGTTAATAATTATAAATAATCCACAATGCATATTTCCCTCTGATGTATGTTAGGAATTACAATATTACCTTGTAGCTGTAGTCTACGAGCTTTGGTGGAATCTCAAGAAAACTTGCCAGTCAAAGTCTAAAATTATATCAAACATTCCAGTAAAAATTGTTTTTCTTAAGTGTGGAAGGGTTAGAGGCTATCAGGTTTTTACTGATGTCTGTGTTCCCCAAGGGTATTTCCATTTGCTTCCTGCCACAGAGACATGACAGGAAGTAAGTGGAAATTTCCCCCCAAAGTGAGAGGAAATGCCACTTTTTACAGTCGTTCCAGAATTGGTGTCCCTGAGGGAAAAAACTTAGAATTCGATTTTTGCCTTTTTTGACCCAGTGACAGTGGTCACTATGACGGATATTGGTGGATTTCCATAATAGGGACAGAAAGCAGAAACAATGTAAGAAAGGTTTCAATACTTCCCTGTTATATTCTAACCAAGAAAAAAATAGCTTGAGTCCTATTTTAAATAATTCCAACTTTGTTCTGACTAGAATAGTTTGTTTGGGGCAGCTTGGCATTTTCCTTTTCATAACTACACAGCTGCTGTGTGGTCTGTAACATACTGTTGTAGCATTAAGAGTGTAGGCAGCAGTACAGGTGACGTCGGACTTCCCATCTACTACCAGAACTAAAACAGGTCAACCTGAATGTGTAGCCACCATTCAGGAGAAGCCTTGTATGTTTTTGTATTTATGAATAGAATAACTTTCTCCAATTGGCTGAGGTGAAGAGGTGGATAACGTCACGATTTCCACCTTGGCCAACCATAGGAAGCCTTGTATTCATTGGTAAATACAAAGTTTTACCTGGAAAGGAGGAGACACATTCAGCCCAAGACCACAGACAAAAAGTCACCCTTTCTACTGCCAGGGCACAGCGCTGCATATTATATGTAGCTAATGTTACAATAGAATGTTACCGTATACACAGTGACCACATGGTGAAGAAAAAATCTTGGGCCAAGATGAACTATGAAAGACTTCTCAGTACTCCTAGCTTTGTATGAGAGACACCGCAAGTAGTCTGCAGTTAATATAAGAGTTGAGAAGATGGCCTTTCACAGTTAGCAGACTCAAATGTACCTTGGCAGTCTGAACTTGACTGGTCCACAAGTAATTATACCAGAAAAAGAGTGCCAGATAATGTCTTGATAGTCCAAATAACTTTTATTTCCACATATGGCAACCAGAATACAAAAAAAGAGAACCATAGCAATTAAAGGGTCAGGAAATCCTGAGATTTATTAAGTCCCTTTAGACACTTTGATATCACCAAATCCCTAATGAAGGGATCCTGATCCCTGAAATATGTTGGTGGTCTTTAGTTTTCCCATGACCTAATATAGAAATAAAGAGATTTGGACTTTTGAGACATTTGTTTGGTTCTTTTTCTGATACAACTACTTGCGGACGTCTGAAAATCGGTTGTCCCCTATATTTTGGTGGTACCCTTCTTTGTGGACAGCTGTCAAATGCAAGCCATCTGGCTCCAATAGAGATTTGCTCCTTCCAATTAAAAGGATTGGTGTGGAGCTCCTCGACTTTACTTTGAGTTTGAATGGTGACACTGGAAGAAGAGAATGAGGAAGTTAATAGCACAGGGAAAATGTATTCCCAATGGCCATGTGAGGTGCTCATTGAATTCTATGTCAGACTTCTTCCTGCCATCCCCTATGACCTAATGGGGTACGCTGCCTTTATTTTACTACAAAAATGGCCAATGACTTTCAAAGTGCCAGCTTCTGTTAGAAATGTTAATTCCCCTCCCTGGTCCATAGAAAGACTTCTGGGTCACATAATAAAGTAGTTTACCCCATTTACTGTATGTATGTATGTATGTATGTATGTATGTATGTATGTATGTGGTATACATTACTAGATGGGAATCCTCTCACGAAACTGTGCTGTAGATCATCAAGGCTGGGGAAAAGGTCAACACTTTCCACATTATCTGCGTTCTAAATTATTACATATTGTAAGTATCAAACAAACAATGGTGGACTGAATTACTCAAAGTACCTGAAGGAAAACCAAAATAATTATTTTATGTATGCAAGTAAAAATTGAGAACATTAACGAGAACCATACTGATTGCTGTGGACCACAAGATCAGTTCTTCATTCTGGCATTTTAATATGCAAAGCGTACTGTTATAGGATGCTTTACAAACAGAAGACATTGTACAGCTTAAAGCACACAAAATCGCCTCCTTTCTTACAGACTATGCATGGAATAGAAAGGCAATTCAAACTTTAAGTCTTCACCTAAATTGGATTGATATTTAAAACACCAATGTAGCCAATTATGAAAGTAAATGTCACAGTTGTAGTAAAGTCTGGGTTAAAAAAAATAAAAATAAATTAAAGTGGAACTTCCGCTTTAAGGGAAGGTGACCCCCCCCCCCCGACATGCCCCAATTGGCATGTCTTTTTTTGGGGGGGTGAGCAGCCGTGGCTCCAGGAAGGAAGTCCACCTTCCCACTCCCTCTCGGTGATCTTCTGGGACACGTCACAGTTCCCAGAAGATGCGCTGGCCAGTCACAAGGCGCAGCGCGACTCGCGCATGCGCAGTGCACGCACGGCTTTGAAGCCAAAGCCGGGTGCCCACACTTATGATGCCGGCGCCGCTGAGGGGAGGGGCGAAGAGTGAGCCCTCGGGCGACCGCATCGCTGGAGCTAGGGACAGGTGAGTGGCCGATTGTTAAAAGTCAGCAGCTACACTTTTTGTAGCTGCTGAGTTCTATATGGTTGGAAATCTGCTTCAAGGTTTTTCACCTTAATGCATTCTACACATTAAGGTGAAAAACCTAATGTGCCTTAGCTGCCCCCCAGGGAGTGGGGGGGGGGGGTGCTGAGTCCCGCTGTCTGTCAATGGACGCAGCAGCAGGACTCAGGAGCGAGCTTGCTCGGGTGCCCTTAGGGAAAGCGTCTTTCTTTGGGGGCACAAAATGAAGGAGGAGGGGCACCGCCGCAGGACCCCAGAACAAGAGGATCTGGGCTGCTCTGTGCAAAACCATTGCATAGAGCAGGTAAGTATAGGCATGTTTGTTATTTTTATAAATAATGATAATTCAACTTCCCCCTGCAGGTTAATGTCATAATGTGCTAATATGCATCCCATACCGCGCAAATGTCAAGTAACGCAGTGCCGTATCGCAAAAAATGGCCTGGTCATGAAAGGGGGGGGTAAATCTTCCAAAAGGTCTAGTGGTTAAAGGAAAGCCCTGCAGCAGCACGCTGTCATTCAAGTTCAAGGGCTCTGGCCATTTCACTGGCCAAGCCACGATGACATAACTCTTGCGCATGCACAGGGGGGCCATGATCAATGCACAGCGCTCTGAACGGATGGAATATTCAGTATGCCATCCCTTCAGAGCAGAGTGAAAATGCACCGGTGACAACACCAGCTGCAGAAACCGTGAGTATCTCCTAAACGGTGCTCATTTAGAAATTATTCTTTGTACCTACAGGTAAGCTTTATTATAAGCTTACCTGTGGGTACAACTCACCAAACTGTGTTTACTACTGCTTTCAGTTTGAGTCAGTAATACAGCACTCAAGTTTAGGGCTGTATGCGGTCAGGGACGAATGCCCAGCAGCTGCATATTTCAGCCTGTCAGATTTTGACAGGCTGCTGACAGCAGGGCTAGACACTTCACCAGTGCCTCCGGGGTGTCCAAAAACACACCAGGATTCAACGGCATCCATGAGCTTAACAACCACATCTTCCATGTTACTGTGCTGCCTTCAAGTAATGATTTTTACTGACTCTGCCTCCGGAAACTTCTCCTTTCAGCACCTCTGTAGTTCAGAAGGCAGGCTCTGAATTCTGTGACACAGCAGTGCATACAAGTAAAAGTGTGAGATTCTCCAAAAATTAAGTTTTCAAACTTGAAAATTGTTCTGAAAATATGCTAGAAATAATTAAGACTCAATGCGGAAAGGACTACATGATTTTACATTTTGATCATAGATGCGGTAAGTTTTTACAGGCCTTTAACCACTTCATGCCTGCGCTATAGCCGAAAAACTGCTACAGCGCAGGCTTAAATTGGCAGGAGGGCGTCCATGTACATCCTCCCCTGCTGGGGCGCGGGCGGCACGCTCTGTGATCACCGACTCCTTGGGACTCGGCGGATCACAGATAGGAGTAAAGGGCCAATCCCGGCCCTTTACCATGTGATCGGCTGTCAGTCAATGACAGCTGATCATATGACGTAAACAAGCCGGTAAACAACTTAGCAACTTTTTTCCCCCTCACGTTGACAACGCAAGGAGAAAGAAAAACAAAACAAAAAAACGATTGCCGGCTTTTGTAAGAGGGACATCGGTCCCACACAGCGAACAAAAGTGCTGCTAACCAGTGTCCACCAGTGCCCATCAGTACTGCTAACCAGTGCCACCTATCAGTGCCGCCTACCAGTGCCCATCAGTACTGCTAACCAGTGCCACCTATCAGTGCCGCCTACCAGTGCCCATCAGTGCAGCCCCATCAGCGCACATCAGTGCAGCGCCACCTCATCAGCACCCATCAGCCTCATCAGTGTCGCCTCAACAGCGCAGCCTCATCAGCGCCCATCAGTGCAGCCTCATCAGCGCACATCAGTGAAGGAGAAAAATAAACTATGAAAACTGTTTTTTTTTTCACAATTTAGCAAAAAAATAAAAACCCCAGTGGTGATTAAATACCACAAAAAGAAAGCTCTATTTATGTAAAAAAAAAAAAAATTGAAACTGAAAATTGGCCTGGGCAGGAAGGGGGTATAAGAGCCCAGCAAGCTAATGGTTAAAAAGTTTTTTTTTCTTATACAGATCCATAGTGCCAGAGTGTGCCTTCAGCATATCCACTAACTGCTTCTGAGATAAAAATCAGTTTCAGGACTTCAATTATTCTGACCAGGACAACAAAGCACAATCACTGTACAGCATTCATTGACAGTGTTTATGTAACAAGCAGAAAAGACCACCCTTATACACACACACACATACTGTATATTAAAAACAATCAGTTGAAACATTACATAACCATGCACTGGCAATAATATTTATATAAAGCTGATCACATTCATTAATCTTAAACAATGTTAAAAAAAAAAAAAAAAAAAAAAAAAAGAATATATAATGGCTCAACTATAGTGACCATCTATGCTGCATTTTAATAGACCACGCTGCCGGGCTTTCCCCATCACAGCATCCCTTCTGTGAAGCACAAGACCTCTAGCCATGCCCACTATAAATCCATCTGTTCACCTTCCACGTATTGTTTACTTAATTACCAGCCACACATAAAACCCAGCTACAAAAAGCCAAGCTGCTATGACCGAGCCTCACAAGATCATGGCTGCTATAAGATCTCAGTTACTGAGTAACCACATCAAACAGCTAGAATGACAAACAAGGCAGTGTAGGGATTAATCAAACAAAAACACATTACAATAAAGAAAACATATTTAATCACTAATGCAGAGCCCTATAGTTCCACCGCCAACAAAGGAAAGCACCTGTTCTACAAAACATGGTAATACGACTGAACAAGGAGTCTGCTGGCACCGCACTCAATCCTCTCTAGGTTTTGGTTGAAAATATGTGTGATTAATAAGGAATCTGTCCCTTCAATGTCATATAAGGAACAAAGTCTCCCAATACATAAAACTACAATACATCATCATTAATAACATGGCCTCCGGAAAGGATTTAACCCCTTCATGAGCAGGGCATTTTTTGTTTTTCACCACTGTGCTACTTTAAAGAGGAAGCAAACACAGATTGGGTTTACTTCCTCTATGTTCCCCTGTAAAGTAGAAACATAATGGGCTACTATGCATCGCACATACCTGCAAACGAAGCCTGCGATGTCCAGCGCTGTCCCCTCTGCTGGCGGCATCCATCTTCTGCCCCTCTTCCTTCTGGGGCCACGACTCCGGTGCTGTGACTGGCCGGAGTCGCGTGACGTGACTCCCGCGCTTGTGCGCGGGAGCTGCCAGTCACGGCACGTTCGAAGTGGAGGAACGGCACGGAGGCCGTTCCTTCACTGCGCATGTGCCAACATGACGTTGGCACAGCTTAAACACTGCACATCTCCTGACTCGTGCAGGTTTAGGAGATATGCAGGGCACCTACAGGTAAGCCTTATCATAGGCTTACCTGTAGGTTAAAGTGGTTGTCACAAGTTGACAATCACTTTAATTGGCAATTGTGTGGTCATGCAATACTGTACCCAAATGAAATGTTCATCTTTTCACACAAATAGAGCTTTCTTTTGGTGGTCGTTGATCACCACTGGGTTATAAATGAAAAAAAGACTGAAAATTTTGGAAAAAAAAATAAAATTCTACTTTCGGTTATAAAACATCCAATGATATATACTAGAATTTACGCAGCCATAGACACTATACTGTAATGGCAGCGATCAGAGACTTATAGTGGGACTGTGATAGGGTGGCAGGCAATCTGGCGCTAACAGACAATGGCTGGGTGGGTCACTAACTGACACGGACATGGTTAGTGACACTAATCCAGTGATCACTGATAAAACTGTACACTGACACTGTAGTAATGAGACTGGCTGGGAAGGGGTTAACATCTAGGGGTAATCAAGGGGTTAACTGTGTGCCTAACAATGTGTGCTGCTTTTACCATTCTTATCTGGCTGTTTTTTCTCCCTGCTTTTCAGGGAGAAGAAACAGTCAGTTTGCTGTTCCTATGCACACAGAGTTCTATGTTTTTGTAAACACAGAACTTGGTGTGTTATTGGACACAGCCGATCAGCAAGTTTCAGCCTAAATCATTGGCTGAAATCTGCTGCTGAACTCGTACTGTATCCAATCACAGTTTCCGGGGGGCGTGCAAAACCCAGAAGGCAGGTCACGTTAATGTACGTGACTGTGCCTGTAACTGCCACCCACACGCAGTATAATCTACTGCGAGTGGTTGGCAAGTGGTTAAAGCATTAAATCCACACCAAAAAAAAAAAAATGTAAAATATTGCAGCTTACCAATTCTTAAAAGTCCAAGTTCACCTTTTTTTCCCAGCTCCCCTATGTACCAATATAGCATTAATGTACTTAGTTTGCAAAAATAAAACGGCTTTCCATTAATTCTACACACACTTACCCAACTCTCTTCATAGCGGTTTAAACACACTGCTCAATTACTTCTGCCTTACTTCCTGGTCAGACTTTAGCTCATGACAAAGGAGCTGACCAGCTGAGGGTGGATGATGCAGGGTGTGTGCTACTAAGATAAGCCGGTCAACTCCTTCCTGTGTCATGACCTAAAGTCTGACCAGGAAGTAAGGCAGAAGTAATCGAGCAGTTTGTTTAACCACTTAAGGACCGAGCCTCTTTCTGAGATTTGGTGTTTGCAAGTTAAACAATTTTTTTTTTTTGCTAGAAAATTACTTAGAACCCCCAAACATTATATAAATATATTTTTTAACACCCTAGAGAATAAAATGGTGGTGGATGCAACACTTTAGGTCACACCGTATTTGTGCACCGGTCTTAAAAGCGCAATGTTTTTGGAAAACAAATTTTTGAATTAAAAAAACCGTAAAGTTAGTCCAATTTTTTTCTATATTGTGAAAGATAATGTTACGCCGAGTAAATTGATACCCAACATGTCATGCTTCAAAATTGCACCCGCTCGTGGAATGGCAACAAACTTTGGCACTTGAAAATCTCCATCGGTGAAGTTTAAAAATTTCTACAGGTTACCCGTTTTGACTTTCAGAGGAGGTCTAGTGCTAGAATTAATTCAATTGCTCTAACAATCGTGGCGATGCCTCACATGTGTGGTTTGAACACCGGTTTCATATGCGGACGGGACTTAAGTATGCGTTCGCTTCTATGCATGAGCTCGGCAGGATGGGGCATTTTAATTTTTTTAATTTATTTTACTTTTTATACTGTCCTTTAGAAAAAAAAAATAGGTCACTATTATTCCTATTACAAGGAATGTAAACATTCCTTGTAATAGAAAAAAAACATGACAGGACCTTCCACCCTTCAAGGCCATGGAGCCGAGCGGGCCCCATCTTGCCCTCACTTGGCATCCAGCCAGTGAGAGGAGCGGACCCGATCGTCTCTGCTGCTACTAACGGATCCAGTAAGCGGCGGAGACTACCGGAAAGTGGCGGGGGGGGCCCTCTCCCGACCCCGATAAAAGTGATATTGCAGAGAATCCGCCGCAGAGACCACTTTTATTTGAAAGCAGACCGCCCGCTGTAAAAAATTCTGGGGTTATGGTAGCTGCTACCATAACAACGGTATTCCACGGCAAAGTACCGCTATATAATAACGGTGGGCGGTCCGTAAGTGGTTAAAAAGCTATGAAGAATGTGAGGTAAGCCTGCGTAGAATTAATGGAGAGCGGTTTTATTTTTGCAAAAGTAGTACATTAATGCTATATTGGTACATAGGGGAGCTGGAATTTAAGGGGAAAAAGTGAACAAAGGTGAACTTAGCCTTTAGAGTGATATTAAAATCTTGTTATTTTATTTAAAAAAATAACAAACATGTCATACTTACCTGCTCTGTGCAGTGATTTTGCACAGAGCAGCAAGGATCCTCCTCTTCTCAGGTCCCACATCGGCGCTCCTGGGGGGGGGGGGGGGGGGGGGGGGGGGGGGGGGGGGGGGGGGGGGGGGGGGGGGGGGGGGGGGGGGGGGGGGGGGGGGGGGGGGGGGGGGGGGGGGGGGGGGGG
>BLSH010378271.1:216109-227864 GCA_018402905.1 Glandirana rugosa | reverse complement strand
GTTTGGGGTGGTAAAGAGTGACGGAGAGATGGGAAATATCTCCCTCTGACCAGTTCCACCATTATTGAAGAGCTACCGTATTTCTCTTTCACTGAACCGGCTCTGCTATAAGAGCGTGTGTGTGTGTGTGTGTGTGTGTGTGTGTGTGTGTATAAATATACTGTTAATGTGTGTTTGAGCTTTGGCATGCACACCCTAATGCAATAGGCTGCGCACACCTATGGTTCTAGCCATGGGTGGCCTTTTTGCACCACCGATAGACCAAAGTCAGCTGAGCAGGTGGAACATTATTGGCTGAATACTATTGCCAGCAATGCAGAATCTATTGATTTTCTCTGGTTCAGTGAGAAATGGTGGGGTTTGTGGTGTTGAACGCTATCATGGAGATTTCTACAGCCAACTACAGTTCTTGTAACTACTTTTCACCCATCATGCCCCCATTTAATAAAAGTGCCCTTACTGGACAGCAAGGCACACTAAATGGGCAGGGGGTGGGTAGGTTGGTAGGCGTAAGGCCCGCACACACAGTACAATTATCAGGCGAAAATGGTCGTACGATAGCATGTCGTCCGATAATCCAACCGTACGATTTTCAATTATTGTCTAACAAAAGTTGTATGAGCAGAGTAGAAAACATGTCTGCCGACAAGGAGTCATCCAATTTTCAGCTCATCTGTACAGAAGTTGGACAAACAAAAGTTGTAAGTACAAACACGCATGTTCGGAATCCAGGAACGACCCGGAAGGGTTCGGTCGTGCGTTCATAATTCACATTCAACTGAACTTCCTCTACACGCTCGTAGCACATCCGCATTTGATGAACAATAACTTTACTCCCGTCAGTGCGCTAGACAAAATCACGGACAGCCGATTTTGGGAAAAGTTGGACATACAGTCGTACAACAATCACAGCGTGTGTACGAGCCTTTAGCCCAAAAGTTGATGCTTCACAAACTAAAAGCCATCAGAAAAGGGCATTACAGAGGGTTTTCTATACAAGCGAAGTAATAACATGCACAAATTTTAGTTTCAAATATACTATATTGTCAAGGTTCAGGAGTGTCTATGGGAATGTTTGACCATTCTTCTAGAAGTGCATTTGTGAGGTCAGGCACTGATGTTGGACAAGAAGGCCTGGCTCGCAGTCTCCGCTCTAATTCATCCCAAAGGTGTTCAGTCTGTTTGAGGTCAGGACTCTGTGCAGGCCAGTCAAGTTCCTCCACCCCAAACTCGCTCATCCAGGTCTTTAGGGACTTTGCTTTGTGCACAATCATGTTGGAACAGGAAAAGGGCAATCCCCAAAAATTGTTGCCACAAAGTTGGGAGCATGAAGTTGTCCAAAATGTCTTGGTATTCCGACGCTTTAAGAGTTCACTTCACTGGAACCAAGGGGCCAAACCCAACGCCTAGAAATAACCCCACACCATAATCCCCCCTCCACCAAATTATTTGGAGGGGTGGCCCAATACTTTTGGCAATATAGGGTGGACGAGCGAGTTTGGGGTGGAGGAACTTGACTGGCCTGCACAGAGTCCTGACCTCAATCCGATAGAACACCTTTGGGATGCATTAGAGTGGAGACTGCGAGCCAGGCCTTCTCATCCAACATCAAAAATCTAGAAGAATGGTCAAAAATTCCCATAGACACACTCCTAAAAACTTTGTGGGCAGCCTTTCTGGAAGAGTTAAAGCTATTATAGCTGCAAAGGGTGGGCCAACTCAGTATTGAGCCCTACGGGCCAAGACTGGGATGCCATTAAAGTTCATGTGTGTGTGTGTAAAGGCAGGCATCCCAACACTTTTGACAATATAGTGTAGATAGATTCACTTTAAGGGGATCCTGAGGACCCATTTATATTTTATGTCACGCATTAATCCACTCATTTTCAATTAGCTGGCTAACGCGCCACAGTCACTGTAACTGGCTAATGCAGCAAAATGAACAAAAAAGTGCATAATTTTTAGCAACACAGTAGTGTGTTACTGTGTGTTGAGGTGTGCTCATTGCAGGTGCCTGAGAAAGGCAAGATGGGGTGCCACTCAGAATAAACGGCACAAGAGGACACCAATGCGCGTAATGTGCCACATGTCACTGCAACGTAGCAATGTAAATCCAGCCTAACAGTTAAAGTGGTTGTCAACCTGTGACAACCACTTTAATCTACAGGTAAGCCTACAATAAGGCTTACCTGTAGGTGCCCTGCATATCTCCCAAACCTGCATGGTTTAGGAGATATGCAGTGTTTTGCATGTGCCGATGTCATGTGAAGAAATAGCCTCTGTGCAGTTTCTCCACTGACACAGTGCCGTGAATGGTGGCTCCTGCGCGCCGGGGTTGCGACTCCAGCACTGTGACTGGCCGGAGTCGCCACCCCGGAAGGAAGAGGGGCAGAAGATGGACGCGGCCTGGAGCGGGGACATCGCTGGACGCTGCAGGCTTCGTTTGCAGGTAAGTGGCACATAATTGTCTACTATGGTAGATGCATAGTAGTCCATTATGCTTCTACTTTACAGGGCTATATTAAGGAAGTAAACCCAATCTGACTACCATCACCATCCACTTCCTGCCCAAGGTATGACATCCTGGACTTTGAGTTGGGAGATCTGAATGATGCCTTCAGCTACAGGCATCATCCAGATATTTTTTTTTTTTTTAACCAGCGATTCTGGGCACCGTAAGAACAATCATAGCGGCAGTTCAGCCGCTTGGTCGTTCTAACAGGTGCCGCCGCCCTTCGGTGCTTCTCCTAGCTCACCCATGCATTCAGCAAGCCAGGGAATGTATCAATCCCCGCCGGAAGTTAGCCATAGAGATGACTGGGGACCAGATGGTCCCCAGTCAACTCTATGATCCTTGGAGGCACGGGCGTGGTGTTATGACGTCACGTCCAGGTCGGCGGAAGTAGACAACGCCAGGGACTCGGCTGGAAAGACCGAGACAGTTGATTTTTTTTTCTGATCTCAGTCTTTCCAGCCTGGAGGAGAGATGTGGGGTCCTATTGACCATAAAGAGGACCTGTCACACACTATTCCTATTACAAGGGATGTTTACATTCCTTGTAATAGAAATAAGTGATCAAAAAAAAAAAAAAAAAAAATTAAAGTGAAAGTGTAAAAATAAAAATTGAAAGTACCACCGTCCCCGTGTGCTCACGCACAGAAACAAAACGCATATGTAAGTCACGCCCACATAAACAGCATTCAAACCACACATGTGAGGTATTGCCGCGTGCATCAGAGCAAGAGCAACAATTCTAGAGCAACAATTCTATGCAACTCTAAACAGGTAACCTGTAAAAAAATTTTAAAGCGTAGCCTATGGAGATTTTTTAAGTACCAAAGTTTGGCACCATTCCACGTGTGTGCGCAATTTTAAAGCGTGACATGTTAGGGATCTATTTACTCGGCACAACACCATCTTTTTCACATTATACAAAAAAAAAAAATTGGGCTAACGTTACGGTTTTGGTTTTCTTTTCAATTCATGAACCTGTCTTTTAAAAAAAAAAACAAAAAAAAAACAACACATTTGAAAAATCGCTGCGCAAACACCGTGAGACATAAAATGTTAAAACGACCGCCATTTTATTCCCTAGGGTCTCATATATACATGTATAATGTTTGGGGGTTCTGAGTAATTTTCTAGCAAAAAAAAAAAAAGGGAGGATGATGATGATTTTTACATGTAGGAGCGCAGTGCCAGAATTGGATACTTCTTCTGAAATGAATAGCATGGCATGGTATTCTCCCTCAATATGGAGTCTTTGATCAGGAACAAGCCTAGAGATATGAACTGAATAACATGCCTGTTTGTGGTCAGGTAATAAAGCCACTATTTCAGCATAAAAGCCAGCCAACTAGCATTTTCAGAAGAGAACAGCAATGGCAGTACCAACACTGCCTCAGTACAAACTCTCCTTTAACCTCTACAGAGAGTACAGGATTCCCCTCAGTTTACTCATATTCCAATCAATTCATGTCCCAACTACAATAGTGATATTTACAAGTTTTTCACATAAGACCAATACCAATATTTTCTAGTATGCCTACATATAGAACTAGAAAAATTATGAACTATAGAAATTAAGAGCTATGACGTCAACACAGGTTACAACCTGATTGTACAATCCCTTTAGATTAAAGGCCCGTACACACGGTACGATTATTGGCCAACATGGGCCGTACAACAGCCTGTTGTCTGATAATCCGACCGTTAATACACACGATTCAACAGCCAATTTCCAATTATCATCCAACAGAAGTCGCCTGAGAAGACTAGAAAACTTTTGATGGTCAACAAGACGTTGGCCAATTTTCGGCTTGTGTGTACAGAATTTGGACAAACAAAAGTTGTAAGTACAAACACGCATGCTCGGAATCCAGGAAGTGTTCGGTCGCGTAAACCTGCGTCCGTAATTCACATTCACCTCAACTTCCTCTTTATACACTTGTAACACGTCACTACGTTCGCCTTTGTTGGACGATTACTTGACTACCGACCGTACACTAGACAAAACCACAGACCAATTTGGACAAAAGTTGGACGCGCGGTCATACGACAATCGGCGCGTGTGTACGAGGCTTTAGAACAAAACGAACTTTTGAAGTCCACAACAATACAACTTACATCATATAAAATCAAGTGATTTTATTTAAACCACAACAAAAACTTTCCTCCTTCAGGATTAATTCGGCCCTGGATGCAGAAAGCCTGGGTCTAGGTCTAATCACTGGCAGGTTTTCGTTGCGCGAGTGATTACATGCAGAACCCCAGCAGAGATTAGCTGTGGGAGGCAGCTACATTGAAAGCAAAGGGAGGTTGCCCACTGCTGCAGCTAATCGCAGCCGCTGGCATGTGCACATTCATGCAGCAATCGCTTACAAGTGATCGGCCCTAGATGCAGAAACCTGGGTCTAGGGCTGATCACTGACAGTTTTTCTCATTGCATGAGTGATCACATGCGAGAACCCCAGCAGAGATTAGCTGCAGGAGGCAGCTACATTGAAAGCAAAGGGAGGCTGCCCACTGCTGCAGCTAATCGCAGCCGCTGGCATGTGCACATTCATGCAGCAATCACTTACAAGTGATCGGCCCTGGATGCAGAAAGCCTGGGTCTAATCACTGGCAGGTTTTCGTTGTGCGAGTGATCACATGTGAGCGGACGCAATGTACTGCGGGAGCTGGCAGTCTCCCATTTTTTAGGGGCTGCCTCCCACAGAGAACCGTCAGGAACCCCCTGTGGAGATCTCGCATGCGGTCTTTGTCAGGTATATTGGCAAGAGTAAATGTATCCCTAGCAGAATTATGGAAGATAACCAATTATTTTGCATCCAATCTGCCAAGCTACTGAACAACATAGCTGGTAGATCTGAAGGATACTGTACAGATTATAATGCGTATAGCGAGTTTAAAGCAGATTGTGCGGTCAGATGGTGACGTGTATTGTCACTTTCAAGCACAGCAGTGATTTTATAGCACAAAGTAATGCATAGTTCACACGCCAGTACAAAGTCCACTTACCTTCAGGTATGTACACTTACTGCACACACCTGGAGGTGTACAAAGTTCACTTACCTTCAGGTATGTACACTTACTACACCCACCTGGAGGAGGAATGAACAGTTTAGATCACTTTGTCATACAGATAATTGAGATTTCCAACTCTCATTAAATAAAGTGACATTTTAGGAGTGATCGACAAAGCTGGCAAACAACAAATACCAGCAGCAATTGTTTGAGCGGCCGTCTGAAGGGAACACGGAGGAAATATGCGTTGCTGTCTGCCGAAATTCTGCACATTCCAATCTTTCCATGTCGGTTTATTACACACATACCTGTAGGTCGATCGAACAAACAGGAAAAAAAAAACAGATAAATACAGAAGCGGAATGCTCACCTCATGGAGTAATGTTTTCCTACCTCCGGCACAAAAGGAATTTGAAAATGGGAGGCTTAAGAATTGTGCTCTCCTCTGCTATTGGCGCTGCATGCCCTAACCCATCTTCTACAGTCACCTTGGAAACCAGTTGAGCAAATGCTAACCTCATTCAAACATGTCTGCTGCCTGCCAGACGATTAAAGGGAAAGTATAACAAACGACGTACAGCTCGCTGTCTTACACTCGGCGCCAAAAACAGTCGCCGTTTTTATATTGCTTTGCTGCCTTGCTCAAGCATTTAACATTCGTATGGTAATATAAAGATACGATAACAGGCTTGCTGTGATGAATAAGGAAATGGCAATAGAAGAGCAGTTCTGGGCTCCC
Source organism: Glandirana rugosa (assembly GCA_018402905.1). Classification (NCBI taxonomy): domain Eukaryota; kingdom Metazoa; phylum Chordata; class Amphibia; order Anura; family Ranidae; genus Glandirana; species Glandirana rugosa. The sequence goes on along the minus strand of BLSH010378271.1, from coordinate 221,598 downwards.
TTCAGGGCTAGTCATATGGTGAAAAACCTACGCCAGGGGTAGACAACCTCAGTACTGCAGCTGTGATGAAACTACAAATCCCATCATGCCTCTGCGAGTCAAGCCTGTGGCTGTGTGAGTCTTGCAATGCCTCATGGGATTTGTAGTTCAGCAGCTGGAGTGCTGAGGTTTCCTACACCTGACCTAAGCATTTGGTTGCTGGACTTCTGCTGAGCAGTAGATCAACGAAATGTTATCATTCAATTCAGCGTGGATCATATCACTAAATTTCTAGGTTTTTTAGCACGGGGAAAAAACATCAGGCACCTTCACCGGACTGGGAGATGGTAAGTGGGCAGCACTTTGCAGTGTCTACCCTAAGGCCACTTTCACACCGGAAGCGCTTTACAGGACTTTAGCTAAAAACAAAGCATGCAAAGCGCCTCTAAATTACCCGAGTGTTTTCACACTGGGGTGGTGCGCTTGCAGGACGGTAAAAAAAAAAAAAAAAAAAAAAAAAGTCCTGCAAGCCGCATCTTTGGGGCGGTGTATTCATCCCACCTCCACCGCCTCTGCTCATTGAAACGAATGGGTAGCGCTTCCGAAGCGGCTGTACACCGATTCGGAAGCGCCGGGTGCTGGCACTTTTATCCCCCTTTTAACCCCTTGTGTGTGGAGGGGGGGGTTAACCGCGGTAAAGCGCCACAAAATAGCAGTGTTTTACTGCTAACGCTCGGGCGGCCCTGGTGTGAAAGTACCCTTAGAAAGGACTCTTCTACTTTTAAAGTAGATGAATATTACCAGGGTGGATAAAAATCAATGATTAAAAAGAAAAAAAAAAAAAAACTGGATTTTTATTTTATTTAAATCTTTATCAAATTTATAATAAGCTCTATGGTTTTGGAGTGAAATTCTATCTAAAAGATAGATTTTCTATATAATAATTTAGTCTATTCAGCATGAAATAGAGCTTAGTTATGTAGCAATATTTACATTTTTGGTAAACTCATTCAGTGAATCCAAGCTCTGCAAGCTGATATAACATGTACTGCATTGATGCATTCACACAATGTCACAGTAACCATGAGATAAAACAAAGTTCAGGAATATCCCTTTATCCCATTGTTTTGCAAATCTATGTACACTATAAACTGTATCTTTTCCAATATCGCTGACAGCTTATTATTCTAAAATAGGAAACCTACGTTTTGTTTGCAAATATTAAAGATTCTAAATACCAGCAAGAATAAGTCTTTACATTTAACCACTTCAATACCAGGCACTTTCCTCCCTTCCCGCCCAGACCAGATTTCAGCGCTGTTGCATTTTGAATGACAATTGCACGGTCATGCTACACTGTACCCAAATGAAATTTGTATCATTTTATTAACACAAATAGAGATTTCTTTTGTTGGTATTTGATCACCTCTACGTTTTTTATTTATTGCGCTACAAATAAAAAAAGACTGAAAATTTTGAAAAAAAAAAAAAGTTTTTGTTTGTCACAAAACTTTGTAAATAAGTAAGTTTTCTCCTTCACTGATGGGCACTGATGGGCACTGATGAGACGGCACTTACATGTAGCACTGATAGGTGGCACTGATCAACAGCACTGACGGGCACTGATAGGTGGCACTGGTGGACACTGATAGATAGCGCTGTTAGGAAGGCACTGGCAGGCATCACATATGGGCACAGTGCCATCCCTATAGTGCACTGTATGCCCCTTACCTGGTGGCCTAGGGTGGGCTCCCTGGTGGCCTCCTGGTGGTCTCCCTGGTGGTGCTGGGTGGTGATTGTTTAAAAGCGCAGCCCCCCCCCCCCGTCAGAAGAGCCGCTGATTGGCTCTCCTCTACTTGTGTCTGCAGACGCGAGTAGAGGAGAAGACGATACACGGCTTTTCCCATTTACCACATTATCATCTGTGACCAATCATGGCTGATCAGTGTAAAGAGCTTCCGATGGAGGCTCTTTGCCGAGATCGGTAATGCGGTGAGTCAGAGTGACACACCACATCACCGATCGCCACGCTGTGCGCCCCCACAGGGGTGCCTCTAAGTGTAGCAGTATGGTTACATTTAATGAAGGTACAGCATTTACCAACTCACATGGTAATGATTAAAGAAGGCACATCTAAGTATGCTGTCCACATAGACCGTCATCCCTTCCTTGCTGCACTCCACGAGCGGTTCAAGCCCCGCTTTTAGGACGGTCTATGTGGACAGCTTTACCCCGGATGCCTGCATACTTAGATGTGCCTCTTTTAATCATCAACCATGTGAGTTGTTAAATGTTGTACCTTCTTGAAATGTAACCATATTGCTACACTTAGAGACGCCTCACTTCTCTTTCATACTAGTCTAGTTCATGCTGCATTTTGCTTCTAATCCCCTTGTGGAGGCTGCCATTTGTGGATGGACATTTTATGGTTACACAACCTATCACATTGCTATAATCTTTTTATATGGACTATAAACTGAAAGACTAAGGAATAAATGGTTGTGGAATGAATGATCTATGTTTCCATTATTTCTTATGGGGAAATTTGCTCTGATATAAAAGAGTGCTTTGGATTACAAGTATGTTTCCGGAACGAAGTATGCTTGCAATCCAAGGTTTTACTGCATCTTTCTTTGTCCTTCGCAAAGATAAAAAAAAAAAGTGTGTAGAGAAAAATGAATAAAATACCTATAATCAAGGTTTGATCTAGGTCAGGGGTCTCCAAACTTTTCAGCACGAGGGCCACATTGTAGATTTTACAAATATTTGAGGGCCGAAAAAAAAAAAAAAATCAGTTATTTATAAATGAATGAATACAATTTAATTTAATATGAATAATGAATACACCTGTGTCCCCATAAGAGCCTTTCTGCATGTCTGTCCCCCCATCAGAGCTCAGGCCACCCCCTCCCTCTGCCGTGCTTGGAGCGGGGAAGACAGCTCAGGCAAGTCACGGAAGCACCAAGTGACGCTATGGAGCCTAAGAAGGTATTTGACAATTCGATTACAAAAACCCCTTTTTCATTATATACTAATTTAATAGAGAGGATTTTAGCAGCTTACAACCACTTTTACTATTATTCCCACCGGGGATTCCTGATGGGCAGGGAGGGAGAAGGGAAGAGAGGACAGCACACTAAGTGGCAAGCCCTACCCCGAAAATAAGCCATACCGTGTTTTTGGCGTTCATATAAGACCCGGGCTTATTTTTGGGGGAAACCCGGTATGTGCCTTGCCCCACTGTTCACCCTGTTTATACAATGGGTCATGCCTGTATGAGGTGTGTTAAAATAGCCACCTGTAGTGGCCAACAGAAGCCCTGTGACTGGATGACAACACAGAAACACACTTGGGTGAGAGGGACAGAGCATTGTCACACTTTAACAGGAAGTGCCTTAACATGGACCTTTCTGGCAGGATAATAAAAATTGCAGAGATTGGGTTAGGATAGGTCAAGTTAGGAGAAGTGGACAAAAAGGATAAAAGGCACATTGTTTTAATGTGCACTTCTCCTTAAAGTGGAGCTCCACCCAAAAGGGGAAGCTTCGCTTGTTTGCCGCCCCCCCCCACATTTGACACCTTTCGGAGGGGAGCGGGTACCTGGCTCCTAATTCTGGCTGATCGCGCTGCAGCGAAGTCACCCGGAAGTTCGGCCTCCTTCCCCCGCCGCCTGGCCATTCACAAAGCGCAGCGTGCTTCGCGCATGCGCAGTAGGGAACCGGCTATAAAGCTGCAAGACTTTACTGCTGGTTTCCCTTACAAGAATTGGAGGCGGCAGCACCAGAGAGAGGACTGAAAAATCAGCTGGGGTAAAGACACCGCTGGATCCCTGCACAGGTAAGTGTTCTGATATTAAAAGTCAGCAGCTACAGTATTAATGTTTTTCTGAAGGAGTCTGGAGCTCCGCTTTAAGAGCCAAAAGCATTTCTGGCAAACCAACAGGTATTTTGTCTGTTTTTAAGCTCTTTTTAACCATGCTACGTCTTCAAAACAGTGGACTGGTGGACGATTATGCCTATAATTGGCTTTGGATAAACAGCCATCAGGTGGCCGTTGAGCCCACTAATTGTTGTGTACCGAGCCAATCCAGCAGTTCAGTACCATGTGCTCACAAAATGACCTATCACAGCGATGACATGTGAGGCTGGGGTCACATATATGCAAATTGGATGTGGGTTTCCCAGCATTCCTATTCGCATGACAGGCAAGTGTGACCAGCTCTCAATAGAGCCGATTCACAATGGCCCGGGGCAACCGCAGAGTGGATTGCAAAAGGGTCAGGTGCGGATTTGGTTCTGGTTCAGGTGTGAATTCAAGCAAAAATTCAGACCTGAATAGCACCGGACCCCAGGCACGAACCCACGGTCACACATGTGAACACGGCTTGAGTGTTAATGAATGAATGCATGCATGGATCTGCAGCTTGCATCATTACCGAGCTCCCTGTTTTGACCCCTTTAAATATTTCTTTTTTTTTGTCACAATTTTTAAGAAATGAAGGAAGAGTTCACCTTGGTGCATCTACTTTCCAAAAAAAAAAAAAAGTCATGTCGGAGGTGTTCACACTGTCCTGGCATTTTGGATTGGATATGTTTTATAACCAAAAGTCATTGAAACCATTTATGTTTTTTTCCCTTTTACTAGAGTAGTAGTACAGGCGGTCCCTGGGTTTCAAACAAGATAGGGACTGTAGGTTTGTTCTTAAGTTGAATTTGTTTGTAAGTGGGAACAGGTCCATTTTTTAAGTGTAGCTTCAGCCAAAAACACTATGTTTAAGCTTTTTGGATAGCATAGGGAAGGGGTAATACCCCTGTAATGATTGTTTTGCTGTCTATTTCTGTTCAGAAGATTTCACCTCACTTCCTGTCCCAATGATAATTGGATTTTGAAAATTTTGGGTTGTTGTGGAAACAAGGATTGGTGATAAAGCATCAGTGGAGACCCCTTTTTCCCATAATAACTCTTACAGGAGTGAATTTCCCTTCCTAGGGGGAGATTTCCTCTCATTTCCTGTTGTCTCCCTCCGTTTGTAAGTAGAAGTCGTTTGTAAGTCAGATGTTTGTAACTAGGGGACCGCCTGTAGTAGTCATTAACCACTTGCCGACCGCCGATCGGCATCTGACGGCGACAAAGTGGTTCGTTATCGCAAAACGCCGTCATACGACGGCGGCTGCGATAACGCGCACTGTGAGCGCGCGCCGCCGGAGGCGCGCCCGCGCGCTCACTGTGTTCGGGGAGGGCCAGGGAGCGGGTGCGGCGGCTTCGATTGCCGCCGGCTACCCGCGATGGCCCCCCCGGAGCGAATGAGCGGAGGTCCGTGTATGTAAACACGGACCTCCGCTCTGTGTGAGGGGGAAGGGATGTGATCACAGCCTTCCTTTACGTGAAGGCTGTGATAACTTCCCTTCCCCAGATAGGCAGTCCCCAATACAGTTAGAACACGCCCAGGGAACATAGTTAACCCTTAGCGCGCCCCCTGCAGGTTAACCCCTTCACTGCCAATGGCATTT
>BLSH010378271.1:195830-215811 GCA_018402905.1 Glandirana rugosa | reverse complement strand
TATATATATATATATATATATATATATATATATATATATTATAAATAATTAATATTATAGAGAAAAAAAAAAAAATAGGAAAAATTTTGTTGATGTTTATGTGAGGTAAACATTTTGTATATATAAAGTTCCGTTTTTTTGTTTGTTTAGATACGCCATGTGATTTAACATGTAACGGTCCGGTAAAAAGTCAAAAGACAAGACACTATTAAACTGACTGTTACTGAGAACGTACGTTGTGACAAGGGTATATATATATATATATATATATATATATATATATATATATATATATATTATAAATAATTAATATTATAGAGAAAAAAAAAAAAATAGGAAAAATTTTGTTGATGTTTATGTGAGGTAAACATTTTGTATATATAAAGTTCCGTTTTTTTGTTTGTTTAGATACGCCATGTGATTTAACATGTAACGGTCCGGTAAAAAGTCAAAAGACAAGACACTATTAAACTGACTGTTACTGAGAACGTACATATTATATATATATATATATATATATATATATATATATATATATATATATAAATTAATTAATTGTAGGGTATGTATTGCTGAGAGAGTTTTTTTTTTTTTTTTCTTTCCTTGACGTATGCTTTAAGCTTCTACCATAGCAGCTTGCTGGGGTTTAAAGTGCTTCACTTCCAACTACATAGTAGTGGTTGCTGGCCTGCTAGAAATTTACATACATATTAAAAGGAGGCAAGACATGGAGTAAGCAGAGCATAATATCTGTACGCAGATGGTATGCAAAGCCAAAATGGGCTGATTACCCATGCTGGATACAGCACATGAAAAAAAGATTAGAGGTCCTACAATAAGCCTCAGGGACCTCGAATGGGTCTGCCGGAGAAAGGCTTCATACACACATACTGAACCAGTGCAAAAATGGATAAGATGATCCTTGGAACCTTATGCTTTAAACTGACTTATACCATAAAGAGAAGAAGATCATCTGGAATGTTGAATGCTGCCGGGAGATCTAAGAGAGTGGAAATCAAATAGAAGCCATGGAATAGAATAATTTGAAAAGGGCTGTAACGAGTCATTTCATATCTGTGATCAGGAATTATGACAGGTTCTCATAACTGCAAGGCCAAAGCGAATACAGGCTCTCTGATCTATACAGTGTGTGGCAATATCCTCAGGAGCAATTACAAGCATTCAGTCAAATATAAAAGAGATGTGCTCATAAGAGAAAACGGTTAAAGTACGCTTAAGTATAACGAAACGCAAAACTTTTGTTTCGTTTTTAGTTTTGGATAGTGTACAGAAGGATTAGAACCCTTGTCATTTTTTATTGCTGCTGCACCCCATTAGGGAGATTCACCCTCTATTTGTCCTGTTTACCATTCTCATTGAAAGTAAGACCCCTTTCACACTGAGGCGCTTTACAGGCATGATTTAGTTAAAAATAGCGCCTGTAAAGCGCCTCTCCATTAAAGTCAGTGTGTCCTTTCACACTGGGGCGGCACACTTGCAGGAGAGGAAGCAACTCCTGCAAGCAGCATTTTTGGGGCGGTGTGGAAGCGATGTATACACCGCTCCTCCACCGCACCTGCCAATGGAATGAATGGGCGGCTGTACACCGCTCTGGGAGCGGCGGCGCTTTTAATCCTTTCTTGGGGGTTAAAAACGCCCTGCTGCCACCCAATTAGTAGTACCAAAGCACCACTATAACAGCGGTAAAGGGCCGCTAGTTTGGTGGCGCTTTACCACTGACGCTCGGGCGGCCCCAATGTGAAAGGGCTCTTAATGGAAAAGAAAATCCCAAATTTTGGGTTGTCCCCAGAAAAGTAATAAAGTGGAAATCTTTCAATGGAAATACTAGTCCTGGTGACCTAGTGGTTCCCAAGGAATTACCTTAAAGCGGAGCTCCACCCGAAAGTGGAACTTACGCTTTAAGGGAAGGTGACCCCCTGATATGCCACCTTTTTTTTGGGGGGGGGGGGTGTAAGGGCAATTATAATACCTTGTATGCATTATATTTTGCCTGCGCTAATAAGCGCACTTTTCAGCTCTTTTGCATAATGCATTTGAGTGCACTTGTGTTAAAGTAAGACAGACACAAATAGCTGTTCTCACATGGCAAGCTCGCAGGGTTGTCCTGCCTTTGAATGCCTGTTCCTTTAATTTATAGGGTTGAATCAGGGATCACAATCAGCCAATCAGTCTCCAAGGCACAGTCACATGACATGAGCTCAATGCAAACCACCAACCAATGACACACTTGTTTATATTCAAACGATACAATAGAAGAGGCGTGCATGCATGGGGATTGGCCAGCCTGTATGAGCAACAGCTGTTTCTAGATAACAATGAAAGCCATGTGGACACATGGCCTCCATTGAAACCAAAGCGCTATCTCACAGAGGCCCTCCAAGCAAAATGCCATACATGCAAAACCTCGAACTGCCATTACAATGAACCACTATCAAATACAGCTCTATGAACTATACTCCATAGCGATTATACTACTGTTCCATTAACTGCTTCCCGACCGCACGCCGTCTTTTCACGGCGGCAGTCGGGGAGCCCTGCGCGAATCACCGTAAATAAGCAGCGATTCGCATTTGGCCACCAGGGGGCGCGCTTGCGCGCCCCCGCCGCACTCCTGGGGAGTGTGCCCGCGGCTCGGGCGGACCCGATGTTCGCCGGCGAGCCGCGATGAGCGGCTACAGGGAAAAGAACGGGGAACCGCCGAGGTAAACACGGCGGTTCCCCACCCTGTCAGTGGGGTATGAGAGATCTACTGATCCCTGTCACTGGGATCAGTTAGATCTCTCATGCCCATGTTAGCCCAACCCCCCCACACCCAGGGAACACTATTAACGCCTAGCTCTCCCCCTGCAGGTTAACCCCTTCACTGCCAATGACATTTATACAGTAATCAGTGGACATTTAAATTTCTGATCGCTGAATAAATGTCATTGGTCCCAAAAAAGTGTCAAAATGTTCCGACATGTCCCCCCCCAATATCGCAGTACCGCTAAAAATCGCAGATCGCCGCCATTACTAGTAAAAAAATAAAAAATAAAAACCCCAGAAATGAATTCTCACCATCCGTAAACGCTGCCACTTTTGCGCAAACCAATCAATAAACGCCGATTGCAATTTTTTTTATCGCAAATATGAGGAATTCTATAATTCGGCCAAAAACGGTGAAAAAAAATGTTTTTTTTTATTTTTTTTTTTGGATTTGAATTTTAGCAAAAAGTAAGAAATTTGGGTTTTTTTGCAAAATGGTCGCTCTTCTTTTGTTTATAGCGGCGATAAGAAATGACGCAGAGGCGATCAAATACCACCAAAAGAAAGCTCTATTTGTGGGAAAAAAAGGACGCAAATTTTGTTTGGGTACAACATCGCACGACCGCGCAATTGTCAGTCAAATCGACGCAGGGCCGAATTGCAAAAAGTGCTCTGGTCCTAAAGCTGCAAAACCTTCCGGTTGGTAAGTGGTTAAAGGGTAAATTATGCCCAAAGGAATATAGCTGTAGATTTCTGTCACACTGATCAGATGCAACAGAAAGCTTACAGATCATTATCCTTACAGAAAAGGCAATACCTTCCATAATGCAAGTAAACCGCCGCCAAGCAGATCAATCTGTACATAATACAGGGGCCCCCCGATTGACGGTAATACACCCGCGCCACAGAACGTGCATTGCACCTCAAAGATCCGGGCCGGCGTTTGCTCCAGCATTAACCGCTCAGGGCGCCTGCTGCCCGGGATGATCGGGCGGGTAGCGTGTAGTTATCAAATAATGGAAGGTTTCCATTGTAAATGGCCTTTCCTCAATATCGGTTAAAGCCATATTCGCTGTACACAGAGAATATCGGTAAACCGACACTGGGAGACACTGTGACAATACATAATACACATCCTAAATTTCTACAACGGGGGGGGGGGGCGGGTACTCTGTTTTCCCACTTTCTCTCCTGGATCCACGGAGCCGGAAGGAAGTTCACCTGTTCTCCCTGCCTCTCGGCGATCTTCTGGGACACGTCACAGGTCCCAGAACATACGCCAGCCATTCACAGAGCGCAGCACGTCTCGCGCATGCACAGTGCACGCCTGGTTTTGAAGCCAAAGTCGGGCGCCCACACTTGTGATGCCGGCGCCGAATGGAGAAGGGGGAGAAGAGTGAGGCAGCAGGCAGCTGCATCGCTGGAGCGTGGGAAAGGTGAGTGTCCAATTATTAAAAGTCAGCAGCTACACTTTTTGTAGCTGCTGACTTATAATAGGGTGGAACTCCACTTTAAATTTGCAGGGATCTCCTGTTTGGCTATGGCACAGGAAGGGAAGGGAAACCTCTGCAATGGGACACAGATGGCAAAAAAAAAAAAATCTGACAGGGGCTATAACCCTCCCTTGATTGATCAAAAAAAAAAACAAAAAAAAAAAACAAACATACAAGAAAGAGGATTTGCCTAAAGTTCTACTTTAACCACCTCCCACCCGGCCACTGTATATATACGTCTGGGTGGGAGCTTCCCCGTTCTGACAGGATGTGCATATACGTCCTGCAGAATGGGTACTCGCAGCGCGGCCACGGCTGGATCCGGTGATCATTATGATCACAGGATCCAGCCGAGCAGAGATCGGGATATGGGCGCTGTGATTGGCCCTCCCGGTCATGTGACGGCTGTGTCCAATTACAGCCGTCACATTGTAAACAGAGACGAACGTGAGAGCTCAGTGCGGGGGGGGGGGGGGGGAATCTGCAGCTATGTGACAGCTCTCTGCATGATGATGATTTCATGCAGAGAGCTCTCACAGATCGCCCCCACACAGTGCACCAAGCACACTGATACCCCTGTCCCCATACACATAAGTGTCCCCATAAAACAGTCCCCAAAACATCTGTATGTCCCCATCACATCTGTCACCATACACAAAACATCTGTCACAGTCCCCAAACATCTGTATGTCCCCGTCACATCTTTCACAGTCCCCAAAACATCTGTGTGTCCCCGTCACATCTGTCACAGTCCCCGTCACATCTGTCTGTCCGCCAACACCAAATAAACTCAGATTTGGGTTATTTTTACCAAAGAAATGTAGCCGTATCATTTTTGGTCAAAATCTATGAAGAGAAATTAACATTGTTTTTGAAAATTTTCAGTCTTTTTTAATTTATAGCGCAAAAAATAAAAAACCCAGGGGTGATTAAATACCACCAAAAGAAAGCTCTATTTGTGTGAAAAAAATGATAAAAATGTAATTTGGGTACAGTGTCGCATGACCGCGCAATTGTCATTCAAACTGCAACAGCGCTGAAAGCTGAAAATTGGTCCGGGAAGGAAGGGGGTTTAAGTGCCCAGTATTGAAGTGGTTAAAGTGCATATAGTGTTGCAGACCTCATCACTTACGTTTGCTGTGTGCAGTTTTCTTTGCTGTCCCTCTGTCAAAATCCTTTCAGGTTCCTCTCCCTATCCTTACTCCCCTGCTTCCCTCCTCCTCCCTGCACCATTGCTGTCTCTAATGAACTAAGGCAGTGAAGTGCTCAGAGACCCAGAGGTTCAGGCGCGGGGACCTGGAGATGGTGTCTGCATGCATCCAAAGCAAAAAAAAAAAGTATGGAGAAATGTTACATTGCTTACATAGAATACATTTACTGAAATCCAGTAAATGAAAAGCGTGGGCTGGGAAGGAAAGTGCTTGAGGATTCTGGATGCCCTGCCAGGAAATCAGGCGGGCTCCATCTTGCTTGCTGCAGCTTCTAATGCCCCGAATTAGACACTCACAGTATGCAATGAAATAGAATTTCAATAAAGAGAAGCTTCTAAACCTGAAAAACTTCAAGTGATATTAAACACTCAGTTTACGAACTTGCAGCAGCAGATTAAAATGACTTGCTGAGTATGGAGCTTCTTTATATTTTAATTTTCTAATGTTCCAGTGTAAGCTGGCACCGTGACTGCTGCCCCAGGTTTCAGGACGGCTCCTTTATCCTGTAGTATCCTTTGGAGCCACCAATACATGCTGGGACTTGTGCTACATCTCCAAACACTGTATGCATCAATATAGACTCATAGTCTAGGATGCCAGAGCACTCCCCTGCTGCTCTTCCCTTCTCCTTGCTATCACACTGACTCCTGACTGCCCTGTTCACTGTTATCTCTTAGGGCCCTTTCACACAGGCGTTCCATATGCAGGCTCTGTTTTTGCTCAGCAGGCATCAATCCGCTGAGCCGACGAATGATGGATCCGTCTCTGCGCTCTGTGCAGAGACGGATCCGTCAGGGCCCCTGCTCTCCCCTATGGGAAAATCTGACGACAACAGATCCGTCTGTCTGTTTTCATCTGATCCGCAGACGGATGGAAAATAGGGTTTTCTTCCGTCACACTTGACAGAAGTGGATCAGATCAGAGAATGACGGGTGTCAGCGTACATGTCTCCGCTGACATCTTTGCTCCATAGAGGAGAATGGGGCGCCTGTCCAGACAGGCGGACCTGAATGGAACGCCTGTGTGAAAGGGCCTTTACCTGCGAAGACCAGAAGTTCAGGGAAGCATAACAGGAGAGCAGGAGCGATCCCCACTGAAACTTGTGAACTGGACATGCTGGGGTAAAACTTTTAAAAAATAATTTACTGGGAATGTTTATTTTATTGTGCACAATATGTTAAAGCTGAACTTCACTGCATCTGAGCACCACTAACCAAAAACACTATTTCCTTCATTTTTAATATTCAAAGCAAAATATTAATCGTCTCAATGCTTTATTTTGTTAACCCCCCCTTGCCATCTTGAGTAAGGGTAAAGGATTCATGCAGCATTTACTCCCTGGGATCCATCTGCCCTCAGCATACAGGCAAGGAGGGTGTTCTTAGTTGAGAAAATACCTCCTCCTCCTCTCCTCCCCTCCTGAAGGCCACATTCACGCTGAGGCACTTTACAGAGGTTTTTTTAGCTAAAGAACACATGTAAAGCACCTCAAAAATCCCCCCAATCCACCCCAATGTAAAAGCCCTGAGTGCTTTAACACTGGGACGGTACGCTTGCAGGACCTTACAAAAAGTCCTGCAAGCAGCATCTTTGGGGCGGTGCGGTGAGCGGTGTCTCCACCGCCCCTGCCGTTGAAAATGGACAGTGCTTCCGAAGTGCCTGCATGCTGCCTCGAAAGCGCCAGGCAGCTGCGCTTTTAACCTCTTCGGGGGAGTTAAAAGTGCACCGCTGCCTCCCGAATAGCAGCACCATAGTGCCGCTATAACAGTGGTAAAGTGCTACTAAACTAGCGGCGTTTTACTGCTGGCGCTTGGGCAGCCTCAGTGTTAAAGTGGTCTAAGACTCCTGGGTTTCTTAAAAAGTAACCCAGTTGTTGACCCTCCTGAAGACTCCTGGGATGTATGACATTTGCCTAGGCAAGAAACCAGAAAGTAACTAAGGAAATGCAACTAAACAAAAAAAAGGAAGAAATTTAACACAAGTAAATATGATATACTTTCCTATCTATTTACTAATGCTAGCATCATGAGGATTAAAAACAAATCAATAAATGTTGATTGGGAGAGTGAAGCTCCACTTTAAGTTAATCAAATGCTGAAGGTCTAATACTACTTTAAAGGGGAACACTGGATTTAGATTTAAACACCTTGTTATGTGTTTGACTTACAAAAATGGGAACTGCATTAACAGGATTTAGTGAGGTATGTTATGTGGTACATCCAGTTTATATGTAAATAGTGTTTAGTAGAGTTAAGAAATTGAATTGAGTTAGAAAAGCTGCTAAACACAATTGATATTTGCCATATGGTTACACGGTAGCTATTCTTACAATATCTATTTTAATTGTGAGCTCTAATTCACAGGAAGAGAAAACAGAACTGCTGCAGTGGATTACACGGGCAACCTTGAGTTGGCCGTACATGTGAATATACTTGATGTACAATTTTGTGGGCACAAAGGGCATCAGCACTATTAGAGAAGTTGGTGGCTTAAAGGATTTCACCCAATTCATGTTTTTCCCCAGTTGATGCTGCAGAAGCAAGCCAGCACTGTTCTGACTGGAGGACAGTAATGAAAATTCATCATAAATGGACTGGATTACTAGATAGGGAATTTTCTAAACCAGGGGTCTCCAAATTTTCTAAACAGAGAGCCAGTTTACTGTCCTTTAGACTTTACGGGGACCTGACTTGTTGAAAATTGCACTGGCATCAGTGGGAGTAGGCAATGTCTCACTCTTGCTGGTCAGTGAGATTAAATAAAATTACATAGCATCTGTGGTCAATGGGAGAAGGAAGAGTGCCCATGGTTGGTGTCAGTTGGAGGAATAGAGTGCCCTATTATTGGTATTTTTGGAAGGAATATTGCTGCACTGATGGTGAAAGAAATGCTGCCTCATCTGTAGTGTCAGTGAGAGGAAGAGTGCCCCAAGGGCCAGATAAAGGCAATCAAAGGGAGTCATGCGGCCATAGTTGGAGACCACTGTTCTAAACCATACACCCCCACACTAGCAAAATTTCAAAACAATTGTCAGCGGTATTTTTATTGAGGTAAATTTAGTTTTAGTTCTACTCAAAATCCTCCCACCCACCTCCTCCTCAGCAATGCAATATGAAATGATAAAATGCAACATTGGTTACATTTATTTGATAAATCTTGCTAATGTTCTCTAAAATTGTTACATTGTATCTGTTGTTACAAAGACATTTTCTATGCTCCTCAGCTCCATCTAGTGGCCATTAAGTTTTATTTTACCTTACCCCAGGCCATAATAAAAACAAATAAATCACCAAAGGCACGTCCAGGAGAGGAGCTAAAAAACGCTAGACATGTTTAAGCACTAATGCATTTTAATGCCAGAATAAAATATTCTGGTCGATGGAATCCATTCATGCTGAAAAGCTTGATGCATCTAAACGTGTGTAATACATAGCTTGAGGTGCATTTTTTACAGCAGCTTTTCTCCTGCCAGGAGTTCTGGCATTCAGAGGGGCTAAACCGATGCCCAGCGTGCATAAGGCCTCATTTAAATGAGAAAAAAAAAAAAAGGAGGGTTCCAGTACATGGGAAGAACTACCTGAAAATTATCCAAGCCTATAAATGTAGATATTAATAATATTCGGAGGCGCTTCAAGGGAGCACAGAGTATCAAATCCTTTCAGATTGCTTCATAATAAAGATCTCACTGCATTGATATTTTACGCAATTGATAGGGCATCCAATCATTGGAGGAGTTCCAACCTTTGAATAGAAATTTTGTGGAATGAAATATGGTGGATATACGAATAAGAAACATGCACACCGAAAGGATTTAATAAAGAAATAGACCTGAATTGTTTTAATTGCGTTTTTTTTCCCGCCAATATTGCTTTGAATATGCACATAGCACTTTATAAGATTTAGCACAACCCACACTAGCCCAAGCGCTGTTCATAATTTATGAAAAATTGGTTTATAACATGCAAAAGCTGTGTGTCTGATATAGTAGCTGGGTTGTTCTTTTTTTTTTTTTTTTACTTTTAATTTTGTCTTTACGGTTTGATTTATTGGCAAGTCACCTTAAAATGTTTGTTAAGCCACTTAATAAAAAGTTCCCATCCGCTCTGTATTATAACAAGAAGTTGCCCTGTGTCTGTGTTATAACATATATACTTCTCTGTATAGATAACACACCTTCTTACTAGGATCAATTGTCGTTTTTCAGCTTTTCTCTCTCAGCTCAGAAGTCCTGAGGGAGGGGCTGGGCACTTCTGCTGATGTCAGCTGGAGAGACAGAGCCGTGCTGTGTTATCTATATAGATAAGAATATTTCTGATATAACACTGACACCGGGTGAACTTCTTCTAATAAAAGAGGGATAGGAGCTTTTAGAGTTAAATTATGAGAGCAGAGAAGTTACGAGAGGAAGAGGGGAGGAGTTGAAGACAGGCACACAGTAGATGGGAGAGCTGGGAGTGACAGCCTGCATAGACCACGAGCCCTCAGGATAAGCTATATACAGGGGGAGTCAGCACACAGGGGGAGAGTCATGACCTGGCATTATCAAATAGGTATTTTAGGGGACACAGAGGCATAGTTTAAAAAGCAAAAGCACCATGCTGCAAATTGCACATTAAAAAAGACAGGAGCAGCATTTTTTTGGGGGGTTAACGCTTTAACACAAATTTTGGTCACTTGTTTATTCACGCACATCAGCACAGGTTATTTGTGTTAAATACAATTTTCACAGGCAGTTAAACCACATCACTGAAATACCAGAGACTCCACCTATGTGTATGTGACACTACAAGCGAATTCCAACTCTACTGGTGTAATTGCATTTTTAGTGAAGTTAGAATTCATTTTTTTTAACCCCCAGCACCTGCTAGTCTTACACTCACCTGCCCCTAATCCAGAGAGATCTCAGTTGTGCAGTCTCCTCTGTGTCACTTGTCAATATCTTCTTCACTAGGCCAGCACATGCATTCTGCAATCCTCATTCAATCCTATGGACTGGGACTGAATACAGATTTCAAAGAGCAAGCAGAAACCTGTATGAAGATTTTCACAAATAGGTTTAAGGCGCCATGGAAGCCACACAGTTGAAATGTTGCTAGATGAGAGGAAGGAAAGTAATAAACTGGTATTGTGGCTGGAGTAAAAATGGAAAAAAAAAAAAAAGTGTAAAAACGCTACTAAAAGTGTAATTACACTTTAAAGTGAACCAGTGCTTTGTCCAAGTAAGGCAAAGCAACAGGCTCATTTGAATGGCTCCCCAGCAGCTGCATGCTTACCTTCTTTGTATTCCCCCCACTGCTGCAAATAGGAAAAGAGGATATCCTGTGACACCAAATCACAACCTGGAACATAGGCAAGGCTGAGCCCCTATTCCTTGCCCACAAGTGGCAGCACCTAAGAGGCCAATCACATGTCCCCTGTACCTGGAATCAAATGATTTTTTTGCTCCCAGCAGCTGAACAAATGGTGAAAGGAATGGTGATGTCATCAAAAAAAAAATTAAAAAATATTTAAACAAGCCAAAAATAAATAAATAAATATGTGCTTAGTAATTTATTTTTTTGGGGATAGAGCAGCAAAACACATTAGTTATGTGTAGTGGCGTTTATCCCATGATCTGTAGGCTGCTACCGGACATTTCCCTGAGCGTCTCTTTCAGTGCTGTATAGGTTAATGACAGTTGCCGTTAGTGAGAAGAGTTGTGCCACCACTTGCCTGACCCTTTTCTGTTATTCAGACACCTCATACTGCCATTCTCCCACAATGCACTGCGTTGGAATGGGTGGGGGGGGGGGGGGATCACGTCATTCATCCGCTCTTCCTCCATTCACAGCACATGATGATGGATTTTCATTGTAAATACATCTAACTGCAAACTAATTTTCTATCTGCATTTCAATTTTGAAAGTGCACTTTTCTCATTTTTAACTCCATGCTATGTACATCTGTGCGGCGCTTCCCCGCTCTTACAGTCAAAAATCATGCACCATGTCATTCGGAGAATGACTAGGTGCATGCGGCTAGGGAAGTCCCATAGAACTGGGCTGCTGTTAACCTCCCTGATAGTATGATTATGTCAGATTTTTGCGTCTCAAAGCAGTACATTGTTTCACATAGAAATTTGGCGTTTTATCTTGTAGGCCTGTAATTCTTAGGAATAACTCACTTAAAGAGGAAGCAAACCCAGATGGGGTTTACTTCCTCTACATACACCTGTAAATTAGAAGCATAATGGGCTACTATGCATTGCATAGTAGCCCATTATGTGCCACTTACCTGCAAACGAAGCCTGCGATGTCCAGCGCGGTCCCCTGTGCTGGCGGCGTCCATCTTCTGCCCCTCTTCCTTCTGGGGCTGCAACTCCAGCGCTGTGACTGGCCAGAGTCATGGGAGCCACCAGTCACGGCACAGTGTCAGTGGAGAAACGGCACGGAGCCCATTTCTTCACTGCGCATGTGGCGAAATGAGGTCGGCACATGCAGAACACTGCATATCTCCTGAACCATGTAGGTTTAGGAGATATGCAAGGCACCTATAGGTAACCCTTATTCTAGGCTTACCTGTAGGTTAAAGTGGTTGTCACAGGTTGACAACCACTTTAAATCTGTCCAAACAAAAGTCTAGTAGACATCCCGGGTAGGATAAAGTTTGAAACTACGAAATCATAAAATAATAAAATAACCATAAATAATTATATAATAAAAATGTATTCAATAATGTAATCAAGTCAAAACCACTGAAATTTGCTCAGTTGCAGAATTGTCGCTGTCGTCACTTTCAGTGTCTGATGACGAATTTCCCCACAAATCAGGATCACTCAATTCTGCAAGTGATTCTTCTTTACCATCACTGTTTTCTAACTGATCAAAAACCGCTTTTGATGTAAAGGGACACTTTTTGGTTGCCATGGACATTCTCAACTTTCCAAGCAGAAAGAATGGCATATATAATATAAAAGTGCATGCAGGGCACTGGACAAACCACTAGGGACAAAGGGGATGTGAAATGATTTGATACAGTAATGTAATCTTATAGATTACAGTGCACTGTATGTTTACTGTGCGTTTCACTTTTTGAATTTGCAGCCAGGCTCCGCCCCCATGCTACGCGGCGCTCGCAGGGAACGAAGCCCGGAACCCAGAGGCATCGGGTGAAAGATTCCATCGGATGACACGGCGGGGGGACATCGCAGGAATTGCCCTGATCCTGCGATGTGATCCCGAGTGTGGCTCGGGGTTACCGCTTTTGGTAATGAAAACTCACCCCGAGCCACACTCTGGAATGCCGCTAAGGAGGTTGATAAAAGCCCTCGTAAACTGAGCAGATGATTGCCTTTGAGTGGAGACCTTCTGTGTATAATGGAGTGCCCAAGTCGTTACAGGGAGACCTTGTAAGTCAGCATAGCCGCCCTAGAGGAAGACATCATAGGGACATACATTGGATTGCAAAAATGTGCTGCAAAGCCAACTGGGACAGGAAAAACAGAATTACATCATACAAGGTAGGTTACTACATATACTGTACATGTTTTCAACAAAGGTTAAATAACTTTTTGGGGATTTTTGTACATTTTTAGTAAAACAGGCAAGAGTTAAAACCTCTGCTGGAGAGAAGTCTCTTCCCTTCCTGTCCTAAAAACTCAACAGGAAATGAGAGGAAAACACCCCAAAGTGAGGGTAATTCACATCTTAGGCCGGCCATAGAAGGAGCAAATTTGTTTGATCCCTCCGTCAACACAGACAGCATTGACAGGTGATCCCTCCCACCAAGCCATGGCTTCCCCCCGCTCGTGGGAACACAGTGATTAATGCTAGTGGCTAAAAGCAGCTAGCAATTATGGTTTGCAAAATCCGTCAGGATGGCTGTACCAAAGTTGATCGATCATAGTGGGGGTGGGGTGTTAGCAAGGTTGCAGTGGATGGCCAGGTGCGATGAAGAGGAGGATGAGGATGACAGGGGGTGTGGTGTTTGCAAAAGTATAGAAATATCTATGATCTCAATATGCATGGCTGCAACAACATGTACACTGGTGCGATCTCATTTATGGAATCACTGCCTTTAGAAATCCACTGCAGTGTCCATGTGCTTTTATGGGAGGTGGATCTTCCATGATTCTAGATGCAATATCCTACCCACTGTGTTCTTTTTTAGTTACTGGGCATGGAGGAAGAGGGAGGGTCTGAGCAGTCAGTTAGAATCTGTATACACACCCACAATTGTGATGTAAATACCATGTGACCTGAAAAAAAAGCTCAACTGCGGAAACACAGCAAACTTACAACCCTGTATGCGTGTTCTATGGCCTTACACACATACAGTGCAGGAAGGTAAGTATCTGTCCATATAGGACAGCCTTTCCCAACCTTTTCAACACAGAGGAACCCTTGAAATAATTCTCCAGTCTCGGGGAACCCCTGCTAAAAATTAAAAATCTACAACTCATGATACATTAGTGTGATGGTCAATGAGAAGAATGCTCCTTACACTTGTGGGCATTGGGAAGAATTACCCCCTTAAAGATAGCTAAAAAGATCAATAGTATCATTGGGAATTTATCTAAGAGGTAGAAATTAACCATTGCTCAAGGAACCCCTGGCAACCTCTGGAGGAACCCTAGGGCTCCACGGAACCCTGGTTGAGAAACCCTGATATAGGATAAAAAACAGCCTTTTTACACAATGCAGAGGAGTAACCCCTTAAATTTCACAGGGAGTATAACAAGCAAGCTATTCTGCATATACAGACTGATTTTACTGTTGTGGGTTTAGTAACACGAAGTAAAAGCCAGCTGCTGGCACTGTTCACAGTCTCATATACATATGCAAAAATTAACTGGCAATAACAGTACTGCTGCACTAGTCCTGATTATATAAAGTACTTAAATGCAAACAATTAACATAAATTGAAAAAATACACAATTTTCCTTCAATGTGCATCCATGGTGAACGATCAATAATGCATCAGTGCATAGTGAAAATAAACGCATGCAGCAATAAATGTCCTCTTTTACACTTAGGTGTAAAAGAGGACATTTAATGCTGCATGTGTTTATTTTCACTATGCACTGACGCATTACTGATAGCTGCAAGTCTTTTTGGGATGTCTTTACCAGCTTTGCGCATAGCTCAAGCTCTGTCAGATTGGATGGAGAGCGTCTGAACAGCAATTTTCAAGTTTTGCCAAAGATTCTCAATTGGTCTGGGCCATTCTAACACATGAATATGCTTTGATATAAACCATTCCATTGTAGCTCTCGCTGTATGTTTAGGGTCGTTGTCCTGCTGGAAGGTGAACCTCCGGCCCAGGAACAAGTCTTTTGCAGACTTTAACAGGTTTTCTTCTAAGATTGCCTGCATTTGGCCCCATCCATCTTCCCACCAACTCTGACCAACTTCCCTGTCCCTGCTGAAGAAAACCATCCCCACAACATGATGGTGCCACCACAATGTGGATGGTGTGTTCAGGGTGATGTGCAGTGTTTATTAGTTTTTCGTCACAAGGAGCTTTTTGCTTTTAGGCCAAGTAGTTTAATTTTGGTCTCATCTGAGCAGAGCACCTTCTTCCACATGAATGCTGTGTCCCCAACATGGCTTCTCTCAAACTGCAAACGGGACTTCTTATGGCTTTCTTTCAACAATGGCTTTCTTCTTGCCAATCTTCCATAAAGGCCAGATTTGTGGAGTGCATGGCTAATAGTTGTCCTGTGGACAGATTCTCCCATCTGAGCTGTGGATCTCTGCAGCTCCTCCAGTGTTACCATGGGCCTCTTGGCTGCTTCTCTGATTAATGCTTAATGTCAGCTTAGGTAGACGGCCATATCTTGGTAGGTTTGCAGTTCTGCCATACTCTTTCCCACAGGGTGCATTTGATTTAAATCAAGTCGATTTAAACCATGATTTAAATCACTAGTATAAAGACTTGATTTAAATCATTTTTAAAAGAGCAACTGTCATCTCTGTCCCGCAGCGGCTCCTCCTTGACCCGCTGTTGACTCACCGACAGTCCCATTTACTTTAATGGGACGGCTGGTGATGCAGCAGTGACCCAAGGTGAGGGACGTGGCGGCAGCAGGTGAGTGGATGCCCTCTAACAGGCTCTGCCATGATGGATTTGAAATGACAGGTGCTTTTTAAAATGTAAGGACTTATTCTTGCTGATCGTTAGAATATTTAATATTTGCAAACAAAATGAAGGTTTCCTATTTATAAGCTATCAGGTTAGTAAAACAGCAATATCAGAACCAATTCAATCAATCATACAGTTTGTAGTGTACATAGATTTGCAAAACAATGGGATAAAGGAATATACCTGAACGGTTTCTGTTTTATCTCATAGTTACTGTGAAATTGTGTGAATGCAGTGCATGTTATCTCAGCTTGCAGAGCTGGGATTCATTGAATGAGTTTACCAAAAACGTAAATATACAGCCTCATGCTACATAACTAAGCTCCATTTCGTGCTGAATAAACCAAATTATTAATGTATCTTAAATAGAAAAACTATTTTTAGATATTTAGATAGATTTTTACTCCAAAAGCATTTTATAAACAAATTTGTGAAAGAAAAGTATGGTAGCTCTTGAACAATGGTGGAACTGGTCAGAGTGAGATATTTCCCATCTCTCCACTGACACACAGGGCAGTAATGCTAATGTGCTTGGAGTGATTAGGGTGTGCCCAGGTACACCTGGCACACCCCCTGCGCACGCCTATGACAGGATGCCTGGCTGAAGTGGTGATTTATTACATTTCACATGAAACTAGCCAATGTGTGTACATTTCTCAAACATGTAACCTGAAGTGATTAATTAATTTGATCCAGTTATGGCCTACAGTCCAGATCCTGGTTCAGTTACCACCAAATAAAACATTTTATGCAGTTTATTGCCCCAAACCCAATATTATCTGCCCCCACGCCCTTTGAGAAACTTTGCATTATGGGTACAAAATGCAAAGGTTCCCCCCCATTCTTTCCATTTTCTCACACCCCTGTTTTATTCAGGTGGCTACCTAGTTCCTACCTAATCACCTACACCCCTCTTTTTATGTTTATTATGGATCATCGTATCTTGGATGGTATGGTATGTAGGTTGGAATTGCAGTCATCTGTTACTATGCATACAATCTTCAGGGTTTTGATAGTCATGGAAATATACATATTTAGAGGTCTCTAGGATCAAGTATCTAAATAAAATCACCAGCCTGTACATGGTTAGCTCCCTGCTACCTTTTGACAGATTCCCTACTGGCATAGATATGGAGTAGTAAATTGTGTGTCCTAGAGAGCGGATCTCCCTGGTGGCTTGGACACTGGGAAATGAGCACTGTGTGAGGTGTGCAGATCTCACTAGTGGCATAAATACAGGGGAGTAATTTGTGTTTGCTTGGGTGCAGATCTTAGCAGTGGTATGGATAGTGGAAAATATGCTGTGTGCATGCTCTAGTACAGACCTCAGTGGTAGCATAGATACCAAGGAGTGAGCTGGAGTGCAGAGCTCAGTGGTAGCATAGATACCAAAGAGTAAGCTGGAGTGCAGACCTCAGTGGTAGCATCGATACCAAGGAGTGAGCTGGAGTGCAGACCTCAGTGGTAGCATAGATACCAAGGAGTGAGCTGGAGTGCAGACCTCAGTGGTAGCATAGATACCAAGGAGTGAGCTGGAGTGCAGACCTCAGTGGTAGCATAGATACCAAGGAGCGAGCTGGAGTGCAGACCTCAGTGGTAGCATGGATACCAAGCAGTGAGCTGGAGTACAGACCTCAGTGTTGTGGATATCAAGGAGTGAGCTGTATGTGCTGAAATGCAGATCTTAGTGGTGGCATGGGTATGGGAGTGCCAGCTGTGCGCTACAGTGAAAAAAAAAAAAACACGCACTTCTCTCACATTTAACTTACAGGTATATGTGGGTTGGGATCACCATGGCAAGCTGGTAGCCGGCCCCCACCACTATGATGCATACCCTTCAATACTGTGTGGGGTGTTTTTACAGAACTCAGAAAGAGAATCACATCTAAAGTACTCATGCCAGATGCAGACAGGCATGCGCTTTTTGGTACTAAATCAGCGAATGGACTTCTAAAATAGGCAACTGTTTACAGCGAGTTTGTCCTGGATAAGTCAAATGTTACTGAGAGATTATTTCCAGCTGAATGATTGTAAAACCAGATGATTGTTGGAAAATTGCCTTAATCAGCTCATTGGGTTCAATGTGTTCTCTGGCAGGAAGATTAATGAATGTATCAATATACACCAGTAATAGGAAGTATGTGGTGGGTGGTAGGGTTGGGTTTTTGTTTTTTTTGCATAGATCACTTCTATACCATGAGTTGCGCAAGCAGGAAGAAATAAAATGTTGAACATTTGCTGTGCCAAATAGGCTCACCTAAAATAAGACATAAAGCCTTTAGGCAAGTGGCAGGGAGAAAAATCTAACATTAGTGGAATGTAGTTAGTTCTACAACAAGCCTTTAAACTGACATGCCACCACAGTGAAGGAGCCCATCTAAATAATAGGAATGACTCAAACAAATACAATATTAGTCAAAAGGGTCTGAACCGTAAAGCTGGCCATAAGCAAATTTCAACCAGTTCCTGGCGGCCCAGCCAAAATTTGCTCAGTGGGTGGCCCTGTCAAGGAGCTGGCTTGAAAATTGTGTCAGGGGTCTAAAAAGACCCTAGGTCTCCAGTAGAGTACTTGTCACTGCCCAGTCATGTTCATCCCTTGTGATAGCAATAAAGTTGAAAAAAAGATTAAAGAAACCGTGTAAAAAAATAAGAGTAAATAAGTTTAATTTGCCCATCCCTCAGAACAGGCACGTAAGTTGTTTATGGATAATTTAATGTTCCTCAATTTTCTGCCATTCCATGGGCATGCACAATTTTACGTTCAAAAGAGTTTTATTGATTGTAAACAAAGCCATATACCAAGCCAGACACCATACATGTAGCCATAGAAGGGTAAAACATTACAGGGTATATAGAAAAACAATAGGGCAAATAAAACACCAGCCCATAATCTACAGCAGGGGTCTCCAAACTATGGCTCTCCAGTTGTTCAAGAACTACAATTCCCATCATGCCTATTAATGTCTGCGAATGTCAGAGTTTTACAATGCCTTGTGGGACGTGTAGTTCTCCAACAGCTGGAGGGCCATAGTTTGGAGATCCCTGTTCTACAGTGTTTGAGAGGCAGTGTGCAAATCAATGAGGACCAGTACATCAAGTCATCAAAAGTATCTGAAAAGATCACATCAGCAAACTATTCATTATAGTTCCCAACAATTAACACATCAGACGATACTCTGTATGCGCAGAATGATGGCAGTAGTCTAAAAAAAAGAATTAAATCCAAAGAAAAATCAAAAAGAAAAAAAGAGAAAAGAGCTCCAGAAAGTGTGTAGATGACAAGTCAAAGAGGAAAAGCAAAAAAGGAAACCCAGGAATCTCAGAAGACAGCACCATCTTGTATTTGTCATGTAGTGGAAGACAAAAAAAGGTACCCGCACATAGGCTGCCAACGGTTCTCAAGTTTGTTCAAGTAAAGCTTGTTTATCATTCACCACACTTTCAAACCTTTTCATGAATCATGATCCATGACATTTTATGCTTCAGACGAAACGGATACAGAGCGTGTTTTCCAATGGTGATCTTGGCCGCCAGGTCATAAGGTATATAAAAGACTGCTGTGCGATGTCAATACCCATTATTTTATGAATCATGGAAACGACCCTACTCCAATAACTTCTGATCTGAGATTACTCCCCTCAGATGTGGAGCAGGGTTCCCCCGCAAGCAACATTCTCTAAAACATTATGTTGATGGGTACATACTGGCTAGGAGAGTAGTGACCAAGTACCACCTAGCCAAAACTTTCATACCAGCCTCTATCAAAAAGATATTCAATATGCTCTTGTAAGAGGCCTGAAGTCTGGAATACCTGGTCTCCAGTTCCCAGCTCCAGAGTAAAAGCAAGATCCCTCTCCCAAGCCAGCATGTACGGATGTTTGAGGGAAGGTGAGCAAGGACACATAAGCCATGGGAGAGACCATCCCTGGAGACCTGATCTTTAGTACATCACTGTTCATAAACCGTAAGAAAGGGGGCCATGAGGATCGGAGGGTCCTTAAAAAATGAGCAATTTGGACAAAAAAGACAGTTCGGAAATTGTGTCTAAGTGCACTAAAATTCAATTAGATGTATTATTTCCTGAAAATCCCAATTTGATAAATTGCTCTGCAAGTATTGTGACAAAAAAAAATTGCAACAACCATTTTATTCTCACCTTTAGGTGTTCCAAGTCATTTTCTTGGAAAAAAATATGCAGATTTTTACATGTGTGAGAAATGTCAAAATTGGCAATTGGTTAAAGTTAAGTTCCAGGTATATTAGCCAATTACAGAGGTCCCTACCAGAGAGGGTACCGAATACACAGGAACGAGTGGAAGGGAGTTTGTAGGCATGTACGACCGAACCCTCTCCCTAGAACGAAAATGAGACCTCGACCCTTGACCTCTG
>BLSH010378271.1:151273-167630 GCA_018402905.1 Glandirana rugosa | reverse complement strand
TGTACACCATATAGGTGTGAGCCCTCCTCATCGTCTTACACAAAACCCCACATACAGATACGATTAACAACCTTTATAGAATAAATAACTGTGGCAACACATTTTGTTATGTAAAGGTAAAAGAAAGGATGTAAAAGGTTTTTGCACACCGTTGTTTAATGAAATAATTTTCTGAGTAATATGGAAAGTTCTTTATGTAACCTCACAAACGTAAGGTTTTAACTCAAACACCCACAAAGGTGACAGAACCACGAGGTCACGGAGGTTTTTACACTATCCATCAGTCCTTTAGTCTACGTATTAAATACAGGGACCTTGCAGACTTTCACGAAGAACTTAAAACCTGGTCCGACACTTTTTCAGAGTGTGTACATCACGGGGGGGGGGGGCACTACATGTGTGAGACTTTTTCACAGCCTGGTCCAAAATTCAAGAAGCACTTTCAGACGTTCCAGGGACATAAATTATGCATCTGATTTCCTGACTACCTATCACATTTTTGGAGGCACTGGAGCACCAAGACAGTGGAAACACCCACAAACTCAATTTTGGAATGCAAACACTCCAATGTATTTCTTGAAAGGTATAATGAGTCTTTTAATAAAGTAATTTGTTGCCACACGTTTTTGGAAAATGTAGGAAAGAAAATGGAAATGTATTGTTTTACACAACGGTGTCAATAAATAAGATATTTCCAACAATTAGCATAGACATACACCCCAAAACACATTCTGCTACTCCTCCCGAGTGTGGATATACCACATGTGTGAGACTTTTTCACCCACACAGAGGAGCCCAAATTGCAAAGAGCACCTTCAGCCTTTCCAGGGGCATAAATTACACATCTAATTTCCTTACTACCTATCACATTTTTGAAGGCCCCGGAGCACATGGACAAAAGAAGCACCCCCAACATGACCCCATTTTGGAGATTAAACACCCAAAGGTATTGTTTAAGGGGTATGGTGAGTTTTTTGAAGACTTCATTTTTTGCAACAAGTTTTTGGAAAATGCAGAAAGAAAATGAAAATATTTTTTTCCACAAAGTTGTCAATTTAATAAGATATTCCTCACACACAGCATGGGCATACTTAGGATTACACCCCAAAACACATTCTGCTAGTCCTTCTGAGTATGGGAATAACATGTGTGAGACTTTTTTTTACAGCCTAGCCACACAGAGGAGACTAACATCCAAGCAGCACCTTAAGGTGTTCTAGGGGCATAAATTATGCATCTAATTTCCCTACTATCTATCACATTTTTGGAGGCCCTGGAGCACCAGGACAGCGGAAACACCCACAATTGGTAACACTGGCTCTGTTGACACTGGTACAAGTATGGCAGTGATCAAGACACTGGTAAGGCTGTGATCAGGACATTGGTATGGTGTATGGCAGTAATTAGGACTTTGGTATGGCGTATGATGGTGATCAGGATGCCAGTATGGGGTGCGGTGGTGATCAGAACACTGGTATGGCATATGGCATGGATCAGGGTGCTGATATGAAGCATGATGGTGATCTGGACACTGGTATGAGGTATGTCGGTAATCAGAACGCTGGTGTGTGGTATGGCAGTAATCAGTACTTTGGTATGGCATATGATGGTGATCAGGACGCTGGTATGGGGTATGGTGGTGATCAGGACACTGGTATGGGATATGGCAGTAATCAGGAAGCTGATATGGGGTATGGTGGTGATCAGAACACTGGTATGGGGTATGGTGGTGATCAGGACACTGGTATGAAGTATGACGGTGATCAGGACATTGGTATGATGTATGGCAGTGATCAGGATGCTGGTATGGGGTATGGCAGTGATCCGGACACTGGTATGGGGTATGGCGGTGACCAGGACATTGGTATGGCATATGCCAGTGATCAGGATATTGGTATGGCATATGGCAGTGATCAGGATGCTGGTACAGTGTATGACAGTAATCAAGACCCTGATATGGGGTATGGTGGTGATCAGAATGCTGATATGGCTGTGATCAGGACATGGCGCTGTGGCGGTGATTAGGACACTGGTATAGGGTATGGCGGTGATCAGAATGCTGGTATGGGGTATGGCGGTGATCAGGAAATTGGTATGGTGTATGGCAGTGATCAGGACATTAAGATGATGTATGCCGGAGATCGGCATGGGGTATGGTAGTGATCAGGAAGCTGGTATGGCATATGGCAGTGATCAGGATGCTGATATGAAGTATGATGGTGATCAAGACACTGGTATGGGGTATGGCAGTGATCAGGACGCTGGTATGAGGTATGGCGGTGATCAGAACGCTAGTATGAGGTGTGGCGGTAATCAAGACAATGGTATGGCATATGGCAGTGATCAGGACATTGGTATGACATATGGCAGTGATCAGGATGCCGGTATGGCGTATGATGGTGATCAGGATGCTGTTATGGTATATGGCAGTGTTCAGGACATTGGTATTGTATATGGTGGTGATCAGGACGCTGGTATGGGGTATGGCTTCGATCAGGATGCTGGTATGAGGTATTGCGATGATCAAGACACTGGTATGGAGTATGGCGTTGATAGGGATGCTGGTATGGGGTAAGGTGTCGATCAGGACGCTGATATGGGGTATGACGTTGATCAGGATGCTGGTATGAGGTATGGCCATAATCAGGATGTTGGTATAAGCTATGGCTACTGTATGATCAGGATGCTGGTATGGTGGTAATCATGATGCTTTTATGGTGTATGGCAGTGATCAGGACGCTGTTATGTCGTATGCCAGTAATCAGAACGCTGGTATGTCATTGATTAGGACGCCGGTATGAGGTATGGTGGTGGTCAGGACGCTGGTATGGTGTATGATGGTGATCAGGACGTTGGTATGGAGTATGTCAGTGATCAGGACACTGGTATGAGGTATGGTGGTGATCAGGACACTGGTAGGGCATATGACGATGATCTGGATGCTGGTATGAGGTATGGCAGTGATCAAGATGGTTGTATGAGGTATGGCGGTGTTACTATGAGCACTGAGACAGGTGTCAGGGGGCTGGCTGCACTGTTTATTAGCATTACACTGGGGGGGCAGTGATCAGGGACATTGTGGGCAGGCAGGCACTGAGGTCTGTGCATGTGCACGCAGTGTGAAAATTTAAGGCGGTCCGGTCAGTAAATTTTTCTTCCAACAGAGTACCAAATCTGATATTTGAGCTATAACACATCACAACCCGCCCCCCATCCCCCCCCCCCGCTTGTACATCAGTGTCTTCGGCCTGCCCTGCACATCACTGTCCCCTCTTTACATCTGTGTCCTTAGTACCTTAGTACCCCTTTCACATCACAACCCCCTTAACATCACAGTCCCCCTTTACATCACAGTTCCCCTTTACATTGCAGTCCTGTTAGAGAAGTAACATCCTTGCCAGTGTATTCTGGCCGTTTCCGCGGTGGTGTGTGCGTTCGCGTGCCCGTGCACGCGCCGGAAACGGCGCCAAATTAGACTATTTAAACCTGGAGATTCCAGCAACAAGTGCTGCTCGTTCTACAGCGTCCGTGACCTGTGAGCCCCAGCTCCTACTACCTGTTCCTGAGTTCGTTCCGCTTCCTGTTTGACCTGGGTTGTCCTTACCTGCTGTTCTGCTACCTGCACCGACCCCGGCTTTCCACGACCATCCGATTGTCTGCTCCCTTGTACTTCTGCTGCCCGCCCATTAACGAACCTTGCTTGAACTTGACTACCCGCTTGCCTGATCCTTTTGTACCGCTCTGCCTGCCTGTTGCCAACCCAGCCTGTAGGACCAACCGTCCATCTGCATGACCTTCTGGAGCATCACAACATCATCATTGACCTTCCAGCCCTCGTGCCATCCCGCACTCTTGGATCTCTGTCTACTCTACCAGGGGTCCTTGAATCGGGTGCGCAAGAGCGGTTGTTCCCTGCACAAGACAGACTCCACCACCAGGTTCGTGACAGAAACGAGCAGCCATGACTGAGTCTGCGCAGGGAACCCGCTCGGCCATGGACGACTTGTGCGCACATCTTGCAGGCCTCACCCAGGCTGTCAAAAATTTGCTAGAGGGATACACCCGATTAGAAGAGCGGGTACAGGAACTGTCAACCAATCTGACCTCCAGTGCTACGGCATCCCGTACCATTGTGGCCTTCGGAACCTAAGGTCCCGCTGCTGGATAAGTTCTCCGGGGACCGGCGCAAGTTCCGGGTCTTTCGGAGTGCGTGCGATTTATATCTGGGACTGCAGCAACGCACGTTTTCCCTGGAGAGTACCAAGGTCGGATTCATCATCTCCCTGCTGCAGGGTGAACCCCAGGCATGGGCTCTCAGACTATGGGAGCAAAATGCCCCTGAAGTTGCCACCGTTGCCACCTGCTTCCAGGCCATGGCGCAGCTATATAAAGACCCCCACTTGGCTGCCACGGCAGAGGCTACGCTGCACAACCTCCAGCAGGGCCGCGGCCCAGTGGAGGACTATGCCGCTGAATTCCGGCGCTGGAGCTCGGACACAGCCTGGGGCAGCGCGGCTCTCCTGTTTCAGTTCCGCATGGGATTTTCGGAACCTCTGAAGGACGAGCTGGCAAGAGTGGGGATCCCTAAGACCTTGGAGGAGCTGATCACCCTGGCCATCTCCATCGACCGACACCTCAGAGAGCGCTGCGCCGAAAGGTCTTCTGGGCAGTTACGCCCTACCTGGATGCTTCCTCGGGTTCCTGCCTACCCGACACCGCCTCCCTTCCACCCGACATCCTCCTCTCCGCAGGACACCTCCGAGCCCATGCAGATTGGATTGCTTCGGCCTTCTCTCAGCACTGAGGAAAGACAACGTCGGTTCCAGCTGAACCTCTGCCTCTACTGCGGTGAGCCCGGTCACATGGTTAGGACGTGCCCCGCGAAGCGCGGTAAGTGCTTGACCACCGTCCTTAAGGACCTGTCTAAGTTCCCTAGCTCTCCTGCTCATCTCACCATTCTCCTCTCTTTGCAGCTTCTCGGAGGGATTATCGCGGTTCCAGCAATTCTTGATTCGGGGGCATGCAGCTGCTTTATTGACCTAGACTTTGCTGTGCAGCACCACATTCCCCTGCTACTCAAGACACATAAATTGGTGATCCGTTTGGCCGATGGGTCACACATAAAATCCGGGACTGTTACCCATGAGACGGCCCCTCTCTCTTCCACCACTCTGGATGGTCACAAGGAACATCTACGGCTGGATGCCATTGCATCTCCCCTCTGTCCCATCATCTTGGGACTGCCCTGGTTCCAGGCACATAACCCTAGCATAGACTGGACCTCCGGAACTGTCCGCTTCCAGTCACCCTATTGTCACCAGCATTGTCTGAACCCCAGGGGTGGAACTGTTCCCTCTCTCCTCAGCCTGGATTCTGAAACTGAACCTGACGTTCGGACTCTTCTTCCTCAGGCCTATCACTCATTCCTGGACGTTTTCAGTAAGAAGGGGGCGGATAAGCTCCCGCCACATAGGCCATACGATTGCCCTATCGAATTACTGCCCGGGGCAGAAGTTCCGTTTGGGAGGATTTACCCCCTATCCGAGCCTGAACTAGCGGCTCTCAAATCCTACCTGGACGAAAACACAAAGAAGGGGTTCATCCGGCCATCTACGTCTCCGGCCGGAGCCGGTATCTTCTTTGTGGAGAAGAAGGACCACTTACTCCGGCTATGCATAGACTACAGGAAGCTGAATCGGGTGACTATTAAAAATCGGTACCCTCTACCTTTGGTTCCGGAACTTTTTCAGTGGCTAGGGGCGGCAACCATCTTTACAAAGCTTGATCTTGGGGGAGCATATAACCTCATTCGTATCAGGGAAGGAGACGAGTGGAAGACAGCATTCCGTATTCGTTTTGGGCACTATGAATACTTAGTGATGCCCTTCGGGCTATGTAACGCCCCAGCAACCTTCCAACACTTTGTCAATTATGTGTTCCGAGACTTTCTGGACCTTTTTGTAATTATATATCTTGACGATATTCTGATCTTTTCTGCTTCCTTGGAAGAACATCGCAGACATGTCACCAAGGTTCTAGGGCGGCTACGGCAGCATGGCTTGTACGCCAAAGCAGAGAAGTGCTCTTTTGAACAGCCAAGTATGCACTTTCTGGGGCTGATCATCTCCACAATGGGCATTCACATGGATCCACAAAAAGTCTCTACTATCCTGGAATGGCCCGCACCAGCAGACAGAAAGGGTGTTCAAAGGTTTGTGGGCTTCGCAAACTTTTATCGAAAGTTCATAAAAGGATTCTCTGCCATCGTGGAGCCTATCACATGACTGACCAGACAAAACACCCGATACCATTGGTCTCCGGAGGCTCAGGCCGCCTTTCAGAAGCTCAAGTTCCTTTTTACCTCCGCTCCCATTCTAAAACACCCGGACCCAGCTTTACCATACGTCCTTGAAGTGGACACTTCGGAAATGGCAGTAGGGGCTATTCTATCCCAACGCCAAGGTCCCAAGGCCCTGCTCCACCCAGTAGCCTTTTTCTCCAGGAAGTTAACCGCACCAGAGCGGAATTATGATGTGGGAGATAGGGAATTACTGGCGATCAAGTCGGCTCTAGAGGAGTGGCGATACTTGCTGGAAGGGGCTTCTCATCCGATACTCATCTTCACGGATCACAAGAACCTGGAGTACCTCCGAACAGCAAAGAGGCTGAGACCTTGGCAGGCCCGCTGGGCACTGTTCTTCTCCAGGTTCCATTTCCATGTAACCTTTCGCCCAGGATCAAAAAACAGCAAGCCCGATGCCCTCTCTCGGATGTTCACGGAGCCAGGAAATACTGCCCCATCTGACACCATACTCCCGGCACGGAATTTCCTCCTGTCCGATGAGGACATTCTCTCTCAGACCCGTCGGGTTCTGGCCAGCTCCGCTGTCGACAAGGACACCCGACTCACCGTCAGAGATGGTCTATGGTGGTTTGGGCGGAGAATGTTTATTCCAGCAAGCCTGCGCCTCAGGATCTTGGGTGCCATGACCATAAATTGGCCGGAAGACCACTGAGCTCCTCTCACGGTTGTTCTGGTGGCCAAACATTACGGAGGATTGAAGGAAATATGTTGGTGCCTGTCCTGTCTGCGCCAGGAATAAGACCGACAAGGCCAAGGCCTGGGGTCTCCTAAACCCCCTTCCCGTACCTGATCGCAACTGGCGATGGATTTTATTGTGGAACTTCCCCCGTCCGAAGGCTTTACTACCATCTTTGTAGTAGTGGATCGAATGACCAAGATGGCGCACTTCATTCCCATGAAAGGGACCCCCTCGGCGGCCGAAACGGCCAACACGTTCATAAAAGAAGTCATCCGACTTCATGGGGTGCCCAGCAATATCGTGTCTGACCGGGGGGTCCAATTCACGTCCAGGTTTTGGAGAGCTCTATGTGCAGGATTGGAGATAGAGCTCGCTTTTTCTTCCGCCTACCACCCGCAGACAAGCGGCCAGACTGAGAGGACAAATCAGACTCTTGAGCAATATTTGAGGTGCTTTTCATCGTTCTCTCAGAATGATTGGGTTGCACTGCTGCCGGTGGCCGAATTTGCTTACAACAACACCATTCACTCGGCCACCCAGCAGTCCCCATTCTGGGCCAGCTACGGATTTCATCCCACATTTCTGCCTGACCTAAATCCGGAAGGTACCGTCCCAGCAGCACAGGATATCACTAGCTTCCTCCAAACGAACTGTAAACTTACAGGAAACTCTTTCTAGGTCTCAGGAGTTGAACAAGGAGGCCTATGATAAGAGAAGGCGGGGGAAGCTGGAGCTCCAACCAGGCAACCGTGTCTGGCTATCCACCAAAAACTTAAAACTAGCCTGCCCCTTGAAGAAGTTGGGTCCAAGATTTCTGGGATCTTTCCCAGTTAAGAGGAAGATAAACTGGGTGGCATTTGAGCTGGACCTCCCTCCATCCCTGCGGATCCACCCGGTTTTTCATGTGTCTCTGCTGAAGCCCATGGTTCTCTACTCTTTCTCGGGTCGGAAGGTAGGTCCACCAGACCCCATCTTGGTTAACGGAGAGGATGAGTTTGAGGTGGAAGCCATCCTGAACTGTCGCCGGAGAGCTGGGGGGACCCAGTATTTAATTAAGTGGAAGGGGTTTGGTCCGGAGGAGAACTCCTGGGAACCTGAGAAAAACATCCACGCCCCCGGACTGATCCAGGCTTTCAAAAGAAATCGCCAGGGTGGCGACATCCGGTAAGGCATCCGGAGGCTGCCCCTTGGGGGGGGCAATGTTAGAGAAGTAACATCATTGCCAGTGTATTCTGGCCGTTTCCGCGGTGGTGGGCGCGCCTGTGCGCGTTCGCGCGCCCCCGCGTGCGCGCGCACGCGCCGGAAACGGCGCCAAATGGGACTATTTAAACCTGGAGATTCCAGCAGCAAGTGCTGCTCGTTCTACAGCGTCCGTGACCTGAGAGCCCCAGCTCCTACTACCTGTTCCTGAGTTCGTTCCACTTCCTGTTTGACCCGGCTTGTCCTGACCTGCTGTTCTGCTACCTGCACCAACCCCGGCTTTCCACGACCATCCGATTGTCTGCTCCCTTGTACTTCTGCTGCCCGCCCGTTAACGAACCTTGCTTGAACTTGACTACCTGCTTGCCTGATCCTTTTGTACCGCTCTGCCTGCCTGTTGCCAACCCAGCCTGTACGACCACCCGTCCATCTGCACGACCTTCTGGAGCATCACAACATCATCAGTGACCTTCCAGCCCTCGTGCCATCCCGCACTCTTGGATCTCTGTCTACTCTACCAGGGGTCCTTGAATCGGGTGCGCAAGAGTGGTTGTTCCCTGCACAAGACAGACTCCACCACCAGGTTCGTGACAAGTCCCCTTCACATCACAGTGCCTCCTTACATCTCTGTGCCCCTTTATTTCACAATGCCCTCACATCACAGTGTCCCATTCAATGCATGCTTCCACTGCTCAGTCCTACATTCCGCAGGGCTGAGGCACTTTTCAGCCTGGGATGTCCTGTCCAGCCTTCGCTGTCATCCTCCCAGGGCAGGGGGATGAGAGGAGCTGCAGATCTGGACTGAGGGCGGGAGCTGCTCAACTTATTATACTAACAAGCAGGTGATTACACGCTTGTTAATTCAAAAAGACTCACGCTTCCTGTCCAGATCTGCAGCACCTCCTGGCCCCTGCCCCATGTGGATGACAGAGGCAGCCAAGCGGGAGACCCTAGAGAGCACACCCAGCTGCTAAGTTGGCATAGCCGCAGTCCGGACAGGACTGTCACTTGGTCCAGGTCTGGACCATGGTCTGCCATTTAGTGATCCCTGATCTAGGATCAGGTCTTCTCTTTGCTATGCATGTGTGATGTCATCATGCCAAGATTAACAGAGTTCTCTAAGGCCCTGTAAAGAAGGTGGTGGATACATATGAGTCGGGCAAGGGAATTAAAAAAGAAAGCCTGACGATTAAACTCAATCACTCTACTGTAAGGGAAATAATCTACTAGTGGTGTGCTAACTTCTCTAGAATTGGCTGTCCCAGCAAATTCAATCCAAAAGCTGACCATTTGATGCTAAAAGAATTCTCCAAGAGACCCAATATTTAATGGGGGGTGTTTAGGTAACTCTTACAACGGTTGGAGTGAAAGGTCCCTGAAGTGCATAAAATTACAATCAGAAAGAGATTGTGCCAGTTCAACCTGCATGAGAGGTGCATTAAGGGAGAAGTATCGCCAAAGCTCTTTTAAATTAGTTCTGCACTCCTGTGTCCCAGATTTAGCCAACTGCAGGCTAAAGACCACTGTTGGCTGACATCAGTCAAGGTTCTGCAGGGATCCAGACAATGATTTCAGGATCTGCCCAGATGCCTAACTGGCAGCTGGCTCAGCCTCTCAGCACGCCACTGAGAGCCTGAGCCACCCGCCCCTTCCACAGTCTAGCGCTGGAGGGGCAAAACAGCTCACTGAAGACCAAGAACTGAGTGATCAGCAGTCATTGATCACTCTTGGTATAGAGATGATGGGGAGAACTGCAGGATTGGATCGATGCTGCAGCCATCTAAGTGAGTATACATGTTTGTTTTTTTGTAAACCCACACTTTTCTTTTAAAAGAGAATTTTTTTGGAATCATACTTTCCTAGGTGAATGCAGCATCGGTCCGGTCATCTAAGACCGATGATCACTCGGTTCTCAGTGCTCCATGAGCAGAGAGGGGATCGCCGAAAAGCTGAGCTGGCTGCTGGTCCTGGCATGTGGGTGGATCCCTACCAGCTTGGACCGGCTCTGTGACATCAGCCTACAGCAGGTTTCAGCCCGCTGTCAGCAGAAAGTGAGTCACAGGAGTGCAAAAAAACTGCACACCTGTGATCCACAGGAGAGGTACAGCCAAACAAGCTTTGGTTGTACTTATTTAAAAAAAAGCCTTTGCTGTCCAAAAAGAAACATTAGGGCAAGATTACAGCTTGCCATTGAACACATAGGCAAAGACCAGGCCTTTTGAAATAATGTATTGAGAACTATCATCGAAAGATATAGTTGTTTGGCCACAATAGAAATGTTTGCCGCAAACCAAAGACAGTATTTTAGAAGAATTTCATAACAACTGTAAAGCATGGTGGTGGAAATTTCACAGTTTGGGGTT
Organism: Glandirana rugosa; assembly: GCA_018402905.1. Lineage (NCBI taxonomy): Eukaryota > Metazoa > Chordata > Amphibia > Anura > Ranidae > Glandirana > Glandirana rugosa. Next base: position 157,024 of record BLSH010378271.1, on the reverse strand, counting down.
GCTTTGCTGCTTTAGAGCCTGGGCAGCTCATAGTCATCAAAGCGGTGTTCCAGCCTGGGTGAAAAAAATTAAAAGTCATCAGCTACAAATACTGTGGCTGCTGAGTTTTAATATAAGGACACTTACCTGTCCAGGGAGCCCACAATGTCAGCACCCAAAGCTGACCAGTCCATTGGCTCCAGATGCAGGCGCCAGCATCCTTACTAAGGGAAACAGGAAGTGAAGCCTTGCGGCTACACAGCCAGTTTCCTACTGCGCACTTTTAGAATGGGCCCGTCGTCTTCTGGGACACACACAGGTCCCAGAAGGCAATGAAAAAAACACACAAAAAAAACGTGGAAGTGACGTACCTCGCCACTGTGGCATGGAAAGGAAGAATCTTGTCAATTTTCCAACGCGCACCTTTCTGGCAAAGTAAGGCCTAGGTCGGGGTGGGTGCTGCAGCGATTTCCAGCTGGATACTGGAAGCATCAATCAAGTGTAAGTATTCACCAGCACACCAAGGATCACCGTCCAAAAATTCTTTATTCAAAGAAAGATCACATCACAGGAAGTGCGCACTTCCTGTGATGTGATCTTTCTTTGTATAAAGAATTTTTGGACGGTGATCCTTGGTGTGCTGATGAATACTTACACAATGGAAAGGAAAAAAACACACCAAAAAGGTATGAAAAAGAAAAAAGAAAAAAATATAAAAAAACTAGGTGGGGGGTGTTCTTTTTGTGCCTGGACCTCAATTTTAAGTCAAATATACATTCTGTATCATATCAAAGTGTGCTCCACATTTCAAGCTTTGTCAGGTTCGTGACAATTCTCTTGAGTCCCGGTTAACACTGATGTGGTGCAAGGGACTGCATGTGATTCGGACAGGATTCCCACCGCATTCCTGTTCAAATCACATGCGATTCTTTGCAGTGCTATTTCAGCCCATTCATTTTCTATGGCTCAAATCGCACAGTACACGCAGGAAAAGGTGCATGTATCTTTTTTTGCCACGTTGGAATCAGATTGCATGGGTGCTTACACCTATGTGATCCAATTCAGCCAATTGCACTGCGTTTTGCGAACCATTAACTTAACATTGACACCCACAGCAGTTCACATGAACGGAGTGCAATTGTGATGCAGTGCGGGAAACACGCAGGAATTGCTGCGAATCACACACTGTATCAGTGTGACCCAGGATTTAGTGTAAAGGGTCACGTCACACAAAAGAAAGAAAACTACATATCCGACACTTGATTAACATTATTATATTTATGGTAAACTCCGTCTTTTTCTTATATATTTTATTGAAAAAAATCTCAAATAAAAACAAGCTTCCACTTCAGATACAAGATTTCAGTCAATTAAGTGTTAAACCTTGCCAGGTTAAATAGTTACTAGAATCTATTCCTGTTGGACTTAAGATTAGATGACCCAATAAATTCTGACCCTGAGACTTGCTATTCTTTTTATTTGCAGTCTGAAAACATCCTTCTGTGTTAACAGTGGCCCTGCCCTGCCCATTTAGTCTGCCACTGAGAACGGCCTTCATTGTACTGCAGGCAATGGAAATGGCTGGGCCTCATTCTACCATACTACAAAAGTAATGCTTTTATTTCCTTGATGACAATCCTGAAAGCCATTGCTGCTTCAATTATCTTTAAAGGGTTTACAAGTTTAGCAAAATGTGTCACTCTTTCTGACCTCTGCAGGTATTCATACCTCCCAACTTTTTGATATGGGAACGAGGGACACCTATTAGACCCCTTTCACACTGAGGCAGTTTTCAGGCATTTTAGCGCTAGAAATAGCACCTGTAAAGCACCTGAAAACTTGCCTCTCCTGCCATCCCAGTGTGAGTGCTTTCACACTGGGGCGGTGCGCTTGGGGGACGGGAAAAAAAAGTCCTGCAAGCAGCATCTTTGATCTGTGGGCCCCCGGCAAAGGCACCCTGTATCCTGCAGAACCTACCTCTGCATTTTAATGGATAGATGGAGGGCAGGTGACTGGAGGAAGCTCATCCCTCCTTAAAGGAACAGGAACACACTGGACACCCAGCACATTGCACTATGGCGACTAAGGTGCCAGTGTGTTACCTGACCAAAGTATAACAAAACCCCTGTTTTTAAAGCATGTTGTTAGACAGGTTAATTTGGTTGGTCGCCGACTGGTCGGTAAGTTATGCTTGGAAATTCTTTGGTTTTGTTTGACATGCGTCTACCTTTCCATTGCTCCTTGCTGTAAAGGCCAGTTATAGGTGGGGGCAGTGACATTTGTTTGTATTGTTGATATATTGGTCAGGTAACACACTAACACCTTAGCCACCATAGTGCAATGTGCTGGGTGTCCATTGTGTTCCTGTACCTTTAAGGAGGGATGGGCTCCCTCCAGTCATCTGCTCTCCATCTATCCATTAAAATTCTTGTGCTTCCATTGTGGAGCCTCTAATAAGTCAGAGGTAGGTTCTGTAGGATACAGGGTGCCTTGTCGGGGCCTGCAGCTTACACATGCGCTTGCAAATGTGTGTAACAAAACCCTTGTTTTTAACGCATACTGATAGTCAGGTTAATTCGGTTGGTCGCAGGCTGGTCGGTAAGTTGAGCTTGGAAAGTCTTTGGTTTTGTTTGACATGCGTCTGCACTTCCAGTGCTCCTTGCTGTAAAGGCCAGTTATAACTATAGGTGGGGGAAGTGACTTTTGTTTGTAAAGCAGCATCTTTGGGGTGGTTTGAGAACGCTGTATACACCCCTCCTAAACTGCCCCTGCTGATTGGAACAAATGGGAAGCGCTTCCGAAGCGCCTGAAAAGCAACATGGGCGGTTTTAACCCCCTGTTAACCTCTTCTTGGGGGTTAAAAGCTCCAAGCTAGCGGCCGAAAAGTGCAGTTTAAACAGTGGTAAAGCATCCCTAAAACTTGCGGCTAACGCACCCTGTGCCCCAGTGTGAAAACACTGTTAGCAAGAATATGTAGGCATAGGACACACCCCCTGCCATGCCCCCTTAAAGGTGAAATATACAAAAAAAGATTAGTTAAACCCACAAGTGCTTTTTTTTACAACTACTATTCCTTTATATTGGCCTATGAAATTTACAAATGCAGCAATTTAGAAATTAGATGGAAGGTTTAGTGCTATGAAACACATTTTGAAGGATAAAATAGTGCAATTTATATACAACTATATGAGCCCAAAATGAGGGACAAATGAGGAGGAACGAAGGACAGAGGGACTTTGTTCCAAATCAGGGACAGTCTCTCGAAATCAGGGACAGTTGGGAGCTATGGGTATTACAAAAGGGTACAGCTGGACCCCAAACCTTTCAGAACATACACAGCTGAGTTATCTGATAAGCGGGGGTACAGTGCTGAGACTGCTAACCGGTAAAAATCGAAAGCTAAACAGACCGATATTGATCTGTTATGTGCCTGAAACTGCAACTCCTATGCTGGAGAACTAGGGGTTGTGTAGCTGACATTTCTCCTATCTAAAGTTTTAATATATCATGCGCCAGATAACAAAAGCTGGCACTTGGTAAATGGCAATGGCAGGGTTCCTGAACCTTTGGCCTTAATACTTTCATGGCCCATTCAGACTATTTGTTGCATTAAACGTGCATTATTGTGCATTGAGACAGCCTATTGTTTTTTAAATTGCTTGTCAATGCACTAACCAATTGCACCTCACTCTCATTTTGTAATGCATGTGCATTGTAGAGTGCTGCAGTATGGGTGCGTTGTCCTCTGATGTGTAGTGCCTCACGGTTATACTGCATCACAGTTTGTATGTTAGTGTGGGCTGTGGTAACTTACTGTAAAACACTGAACTCATTTTTAAATCTCATTTTGATTGTAAGGATCCATCTACACCAGTGGTTCTTAACTCCGGTCCTCAGGACCCACTAACAGGCCAGATTTTAAGTATTACTTTGAGGAGATGCAGACTAGAATACTGCAATCACTGAGCAGCAAATGATAGCACCTGTGATGTATTTCAGTTATCCTGCAAACCTGGCCTGTTAGTGGGTCTCGAGGACAGGAGTTGAGAACCACTGATCTACACCTTTACGTTCTGATGTGTTGTGTTAAAAATCTGACATGTATACAATCTACATGATCATTTTTTTCTGACGTAGTGCATTATCATGCATAGTGTTGAAGATGAATGAAGATGCATTGCCTCTGTGTGCCATTGAAAATGAATAGTACTGAAATGCATTGTAAACCCTTCCATATACCTAGTGAAGTGACTGGTCTCAGATGATTTGTAGAGATGAAACAAATCCTCCTCCATAAGTTGTACCTGTCTATCTGCAATCTTCTCTTCTCTACATCAGTTCAAAGTGCTGAATTTTAAACTGCGTTTAAGAGTTCAGAAAAAATGGGGCAGGGAGCTGAAGTTACACTCTGCAGAGCTCAGGGAGGCGAGCTCTGAGAACTGATTGGAGGGAAGTGACAGCCTCCTCTCCATACAGCACACAGGAACACAGCTGAACCTGTCAATCTGCTGGAGGTCCCTCCCCTGTCACCATTTTTTTCTTGGTGTCAGAAAAACTTGTCAGAAGTGATTCATGCTGATAGTAGAGAGATGAAACAGCAGACAGAAATGACACTTAGTGCTTTTAAGTACACAATATAGAGGGGCATGCTTTGTTCATATTACATGTTTGAGGTTTACAACCACTTTAACAAATGCATGATGCATTGAAGTAATAAACCTGTTACTGCAACACACCATATTACAGAGGTGTAAATCATCCCTTAAAGGGTTACTAAATCCACAACAGTAAAATCAGTCTGTATATGCAGCAAAGCAAGCTTTTCAAACTCGCTGTGGAACCTAAGGGGTTAATCCTCCACAGGCTGTATGATACTGTTTTCTCTGATCCTCCCCTTCTTCCACTGTCCCCAATCCATCTCCTGATAGTACAGAGCTTTGGGGGCACTCTGCACATACTCAGTTTAGTGTGTATTGCTAGAGAGGTTTTTGATTTTTTGGAAGGAGCATGTGATCTGCACAGGGCCAATCAAAACTGTCCAGACAGAGGGTCAGGGGTAATGCAGCCTCATAGGACAGTTAGAGGAGAATGAAAACTCCTCCTACAAGCTTTAACCAGACACAGATAGAAGTCACAAGACTGCGATATACTACTCATTAGAAAAGAAAGGTATTTAGCCGTTTATATTTACTAAAATAATTGCATTTCCATGTTCTGTGTAGTGTGGGAGACCAGATATGGTGAATGCAGGGTCCTGGGTTAAGTAACACTTTGAAACTTGGTTACTTTTTTTCCCCTAGAGTGCAGCATTTCAGGTATTACTGAAAGACACATGAAGCTGGAATGAAAATAACATATGAATGTTGTATTTCATATAGTTAGTCATAGTTAATATACATATTTAAGGTTCCAGAAATAACAGAGATTCACAGTCAGACGGTATTGCTTAACCAGGGTGATTGAGGTTAAAGTTGAAGATGCTAATTTTCTGTAATGTTAAACATACAAAGCTTCACGTTTATTGCTCAGCTATGACTTGCTCAGCTGACTTTGACTAATTCCATAATTTCAAAGAAAAACATTTTTTTTAATTCAGTTTACAAAATAAGTGTGTAGGTGAGTTCTTACAAGCTTCAGTTTATGGTACATTTTCAAATATTGTTTAACAAATACTACTTAGAACCAGTGGCGGCCGGTGTGGGAGGGGCGCTGGGGCGCCGCCTCCCCGCCGACAAAAGACTGAAAAAAAAAAAAAAAAAAAAAAAGTCAAAC
>BLSH010378271.1:122870-141286 GCA_018402905.1 Glandirana rugosa | reverse complement strand
AAACTATTTCCTATGACAAATACCATGTGTCTAAAACAGGTACGGAATTCTCACCGGAACATCCCCCGGCATGGACAAAATCTGTGTACCATAAACAGTATCCTTTATCAAAAGAAAAGGAGGAAGGTATTGCTCCAGTGGTAGCTACAGATTTGTACAGGATCTGAGAGCCATTAATTAACTTGTGGTCCCCATTGCCCTAATAGTGCCAGATGTGCCATCACTCCTGTCCTCCATTCCATCCGATGCAGAGTGTTTTACAGTGATTGATCTGGCAAATGTTTTTTTTCGTCCCTGTGGATAAGGAGACACGGCCAATCTTTGCCTTTTGTTTAAAGAATCGCCAATTTATCTGGTGTAGAATGCCCAAGGGCTATGTGGACTCACCTGTAGTCTACTCGATTGTGCTCCAGGCCACACTGAGGTCCTGGACTTCCCATCATGGTTCGGTCCTACTTCAAATCAGGCAGCCGGACAGGAGGACAGTGTGGATCTCATAAACTGTGTATTTGAAAATGGTCACAAAGTGTCTAGAAAGAAATTGCAGTGTTGCCAGGAAACTGTTGTGTACCTTGCTTTTGTCCTCACAAAAGGAGAAAGGAAAGTCAGTCACAAGAGAGCTGCAGCTCTCATGGGTCTGCCCCGCCAATTGACCAAGAAGGACATGCATTAAAGTGCACCTATAGTTTTGGAGAAAATGTTATCCTGTATAGGTGGTCTGTAAGAAAAGTAAGCAGCTCCAATTCATAAAAACATGAAGTTGTTCTTGAGTTTTAAAAGACTTAAGATGGACTTCAGGACATCACTCACCACCGTGGCCACCAATGTGCTGTGCATGGATGAACAGGGGAGTTTGGGCTCTTAGACTATGGGAGGAGAGAGGTGCATCCAACCACATTTGCACTCAATGCTTGGGACCAGAACAGTGACCATTTTAGGATAAACAGTACCTCAATATTTTTCTCTGAAGCTCCATTAGCCTTCCTCCTTATTTTTTGAAGGCAATTGCTACTTCTCCCAAGTCCTCCTTACTCCTTCAAGAGTTGTTTAGAGGCTGCTTGACCTCCCCACATTTACTCAAGACTAAGGCCACTTTCACACGGGCGGATAGAATCCAGCTTTTAGCTGCGGATAGATGAAGTTATCTACCTCAGCTATACTGTGACAATGCTTTCCTATAGCCCCATTCACACTCTGCATTTAGTAACGGTTTCGTTGCAGACGAATTTGTGCGATTAGAAAAAATGGATTGGAATGCGTCCAGGAACGATGTTATGCAGCTATCCGCACCTATCTGCACGAATCCGCAGCTAAACTGTGTAATCTACGGATAGCAACGGCAACAAGCATAGAAAATCAATAGGAAGCACTTCAGAAATGTCAAGAATGTTCCCCTGCAGCTAAACGCAGCCGCACGTAAACGCAGCTAAACTCAATGTACAACTGCATGTAATCGTTGTGCCTGGAGTCTTGGAATTTCAAAATATCAAAACATGCTTTTAACAACGGCAGAACAGCCACCCGTGTGAAAGGGGCCTAAAGTTGATGGATAAGCATAACAATCAACTAGCATTTGTAGGAAGGAGATCCACAATGGCAGCCCCCAATTTTTTAATGACAGGACTTTTCTCACAAGCTGTATTTGTTCACAAACAACATCTAGCAATAACACAGTTGCCTAGGACAGACATGTCCAAACGTATGAGGGCCACATTGGATATTTTAAAAATATTTGTGGATGAAAAAAAAAAGTTTTATAAATGAATACGTCTTCGTGTATACGGTCGTACTTGCCCATGCAGCATAAATATGAAAATTTCCAAATGCACACTACCTGCGTTTGGCACATTATGCCTGTGTGCATGTGCTACTTTACACTATTAGCAGCACAAAGCTGCATACAGCCGCCTTTATCCATTCATATCTAAGACATTCTGGGCACCAAAGACATGCAGAGTGTTTATTCTGCACAGGTAAATGCGCCCATGTGCATATGGCCTAAATACTATACATACAAGAACTCCTATGTACTACCACTCTCTCCAGATGGTTTAGGCCTTACACACACGGGCGTATGATAAAAAAAAAGGAAAATGCCATGCCCCACGTTAGGGAAAAATCTGCGTTTTGCATCGGCGTTAGTGAGCATTAATGCGAGTTAGTGAGTGTCGGCGTCAATAGGCGTTTTTAAAAAAAAACATTCCTCTGCTATTTTTTAACCTGAAAACGCCGGCGTAAAAAACGCCGGTTAACGTCGGTACGGCGTTAGTGAGCGTTTTGCAGCAAAACGTTACAGCCTTGGAACGCGCTGGTCCCACGTTCTACTTACAGCTCACTAACGCCGACGCCCTGTACAGCTCAAAAACGTCAGCGTTTTTAAGGGGCCATTGAATAGCATGGAGAGCTGTAAAAAAACGCTAAAAAACGTGGCTGTAAAAACACCCGTGTGTATGAGGCCTAAATACTGGTCAAATGACCGTTCGAAGCAGCTGATCACATTGATCAATGTGTCCCCACATATAAAAACATTTATGTACTGAATAAAATGTAGCGTATTGCCTAAGTGTTGCTAGTGTCCAATAATGTTGAATACATTTAAAATTGATCCTCATTATGTTTTCTCCTCCAGCAACAATCCTTGTATAATGTTATTTATAGTTTGTATTTATTAAGGATTTAAATAAAGAAATGAGGTGTGACTGTAGCCTAAGACAAAGAACAAAAATTGGGACTTGATGACACATGTACATTCACCTCCATCCCTAATGCATATTGATAAAAAGGAGGACATATGGGGGGAAGGGGAATATTAAAATGGGACTTTATATGAAGCACACAGTAAAAATGATTGACCCAAAAAGTAGGAATATAATTGTGTTTATTAGTGTATGTGGGCACCATATGCTTCAAAGCTCTAATATTATATCAGTATAATTACCTTGTAAACATTTTATAAACGTGCATAGACAGTAATTTAGCAATTACACAATCATAACATCATGATAAATATTGTACAAAAATAAGTATTAGTACGTATACCCACACACAATACAACCATAAAATTCATAATCCTGGGGACAATTCATTATTGTAATAAAAATAGACAAATAATACGCGCATGATTGTTGTGACACAGCATCATAAGAAAGCTCTACGCGTTTCGTGGATATCACCACTCGTCAGGAGCTGATGCAGGTTAGACGTATCTATAGTATAAAAAGATATGTATATATAAATGCCCAAAAGAAGGTAAAAGAGGAGGAGCCATATTCCATCCTATCACTCTTACCTTTGGTAAAGGAAAGGGTACAAGGTTAGTCGTTGCTACGAGTGGGGGCGACATGGGGACGCGAGACCATGGCGGCCCCACTCGTAGCAACGATTTGCTACGAGAAATTGGTTTTGGTCAATTTATATTCTTCCTCATATTTTTGGTAAAAATAAAAAAAAAATCGCAATCAGCGTTTATTGATTGGTTTGCGGCATATTTATGGCATTTTTAAATTTTTATATTTTACAAGTAATGGCGGTGATCTGCGATTTTTAGCGGTACTGCGATATTGCAGCGGACATGTTGGACCATTTTGACACTTTTTTGGGACCGTTGGCATTTATACAGCGATCAGTGCTATGCAAATGCATTGATTACTGTGTAAATGCCATTGAAGGGGTTAACCTGGAGGGGGCATTCTAAGGGTTAACTGTGTTCCCTCAGTGTGTTCTAACTGTATGGGGGCTGGGCTGGCAGGGGGAGGGGAGTGATCACGGCTCCCATATACAGGGAGCCTGTGATCACATCCCTTCGCCCTCTGTTTACATACACGGATCTCCGTTCTCTCACTGCGGGGGAGCCATCGCGGGTAGCCGGCGGAGATTGAGTCCGCCCTACCCAAGCCCTGGCCCCCCCCGGAACACAGTGAGTGCGCACTCACAATACTCGTTCTCGCAGGCGCTGTCAGGTGGCGGCTTTTTGTGATGACCATGTTACCGCCGTCAAGCCACGGCGGGCGGTGGATGTAAACCAGATTCATGAAATTTGAGCTGGGCACATCTATCTGCAGGGTTTTCTTATCTCTCTTCAAAGCCCTGTGTCTTGTAGCTCTGTCCTGCACCGTTCCTCTGTTATCAGCCTGACAAGTTTCCATCACATTATGATAAGAGCAGTCGGAATTTTGTGTCGGGGTGGTTACTATAAATAGATTAGCACAGCTCTGGACAATACAAAGGAGAGAGCTGAAAGTCTCTACCTATGAGGAGATGGGCTTGTGCCTTTCCTCCAATCAGCTGTCTTGGCTGTGTGCCCAGGCTTCTCTGTAGTTCTAAGCAGGAAGAGAAAATATGCTTACACGATCTTCACTTTCTAAAGGATATGTACAGATGAAGACAGAAGATATGCAAGTAAAACTTATATAGAGAGGTTTGTTTCATCCCTGTGTATCATTTGAAGCTGTTCACTTCACTGGATACATGTGAGGGTTTACATCCACTTTAAACACCAGTGCTATAGTGATTTGCAAAATTGTGCAAATAATCAATAAAAGAAATCAATTTAATACATAAAAATTAATGAATAATGTGACAATATGCAATCCATTCCAGAGCTTAATTTTACAGATTTGTGTCCATAAATGATTGAACTATAGTCCAATGATACTAAAGTGCATATGCAAATACATTTCTTGTGTGATGTGATCACACTCCCATACACCGTCTGATATCCACACTGTATACGCTGTATACTGTATCAGCAAAAGGAATGCTGCACACTGAGATGCAAAGTAATCTTCATTTATTAAAATGGTCTGCAGGAACAAACTCCGTTCATTACTATAGCTGTGTGGTAGCAGGGCGGCCTGGGCGGGGGCTGGGAGGCGGAACAGGTCTGGATGTAGGAAGTTCCATCTTCCTGTGAAAGCTGGGGCAAGCACATCATTGGTAACCAGGACGCCAGAGGTTCTAGCAACCAATGACACAGCATAGTGAAGGGGATACGCCATTGATACTACGAGCCAGACAAAAGCTATAGCTTGGAGACCCCTGGCCTAGAACACACATTTTATGGGACCAAAAGAAATTCAGCACACTCTCCAAATCAAACTATATTGAAACCCACTATGGTTTGTATGGGTACAACACACAATATTATGCCTGTCAAGGAAGCCTCTTTTCATTATTTTTAACGGTGCAGTGTACTAGTTATTTAAAAGAACATCCATAAATAAGGAGAACATTTTATTTATTTAATTATTGCACAGCCTGAAGCACCATTCTATTCCCCTCCCTGCCTCTCGCGTTGATTGGGTGAATGAGGTTTGATAATGGCAATGACAGTTTACTGGAGAGTTTTCTCTAAGTTAGCTTATCACTAGCCCCACTCCTAATGCATGCTGGGGTGGAAGAAGGATGCAAGGGTGCCAGGCAGCACAATCAGATCCTCATCCTCCACTGTCACCATAGCACAGCTTGTTCAAGAACACTAATCCATCCTGATGATTGGACTGCAAAGAAAAAGTACACTTATGAGATCAGAAGTTTGCTTACTTTCATTCCTACTGTTAGCAGTCTGATTAACGTCTATTAATGCCCTTTCAATCCTATTCTTTGTGCTGCTGGAGTTTGTCAATTTGAGGATTCGGGAGCTTGCAAATTTGAAGATTCAGGAGCTTGCACTATTTGCAATTAAACCATAGAATGATTTTACACATCATTGCATATTTTTAAATTGGCCTAAAACTCAGTTTAAGAATAAATTACTTCTTCAATAAAAAAATCCCTGGATTAAGTGTTAATGCAGCGACATTGTATGGCCCCTAGCTATGGGTTAAAAACGATTTCCTGTCCACCAGTGTTTACCTACGTCTCTTCTCTTTAGCAGATAACTTGGGTTTCAAAACCTCTACTGGTACCAACAACCTAACATTGCTAAATTTGAAGGATAAAGTCAATGGATACACTATATTTAGAGGTTTAAATATGATTCCTTCCCAAGGTACACTGACTCACAGAAACAAACTATCTTTCATTCGCTAACTAGCATGCATTAAACAGGCATGAATGCTCCCTTCATACCTTTGAATTACTCCACTTAAGGTGACTACAAATAAAGATTCCTTTGTCCCCTGTATTCTAATGCCTGGAACAGCCAAGCATAAACTCAAACCATCTCATTTGAATGCCATTACCAGATAAATTATTTATATTAGCTTTCCATAGTATAAGGGAGGGGGGGGGGGAGTAATTTTTTGCCCTCCCTACTTCCTATTTAATAACATCATGCAGAACAGTAAAGGAGAAGGATCCCAACATGTCTACAGGCATATAAACATTCCAAAAAAATGGAAAATATTTAAGCCCTTAGTTAGAATTTCATTGCTGTCCACATGAGGGAGATTCGCCCTTACTGTTCACTTAATTCATCACAACAGGATGAGAAATCACATAGACACAGCATTGAACATGTGTGAAAAATCTTAACAGAGACATCATAATAATAAAAACTTCACCAAAGTCATATCTCTTCTCTAATCTTCTCTTCTCTAAAAGTGCTGAGTTGAGCTTTTATAAGATGGACAAGATAAAGTGCTATGATTTGTAGTAAACCACAGAAAAAAAGCCAGTGTAATACACACAATGACAACTTGATTGGTCACTATGCATTATTGTATATTCTTTATCTTTAGGTAAGCCACATTATAATGCCTCCATGCATTGTAAACAAGGCTTCTTATAAGTCTACAGGTTTCTTTCCCACGAAGAAACCGAATGGTTAACTGCTTCCCCCAGACCTCAAACAGTAGGATCCCTATCCTACTAAACACACATCTTAAAGTAGACTCAATGCACGATCAGTGTGCCCCTGATGACATTGTGATGATGAAACATGTCGGGTGGCACAAAGGAAGGTCGCTGGTGAGAAGAGGTGCTGCCCTGGGCTTCAGGAGAGATGAGCTGAGTGGAAGATTGTATAGCAGTGGTAGGCTCATTGTCTCACCCTAGAGTGTGCCCCCCCCAGTGTGTGAAAGTAGTCTGTCTTTATGCAAGCACATTTTTACTCGTTAATAATATTTTGATTTGCAGAGAGCACTAGGGCATTTCCTTTTGTATCTCTCTGAGCTGGTTATATGGATTGATCCTTGATAAGCTTTGGAAACATCAGTGGAGTGAAAGCCCTGTCCAGGCTCTAAAAGGGATATGTGCATAAGACCTTTCATTTTAGAGGTCAATAAGGTAAGATGAGAGCGTACCCATAAGAGGTGGTGGTGTTGTTGCACCTGGACACAAAATTGAAGAGTTTTTCACTTGTGGAAGTTCTTCATTACAGTGGGAGTTTTTAAAGGAATTTTATTTATGGACACTTTTGTTTCTTAACACTTACAATTGTTCAACACACATACACAGTTCTTTCATGTCTTTACCTGTTTATGGAACATGTGGTATTGATTATCACAAGAAGGTGGTGAATATGTGTGATAAATAGCACTTTTGATTTCTGGGCACGAGTCAATTATATTAACGCAGCATATTTTATTTATCAGTTTAGGTGTTCATTCACTTTATGCTTGCAGCTTATTTATACAATGTGTGCAAGCTCTTTTTTGCAACATTGTTGAAATTGTTGTGTTGTTTTTTTTCTCTATCTGTATCTCACTGGAGATTTCACTTCACATCCTGTCCCGTAGCCACAACAGAAAGTAAGAGGAAATTCTTCCAAAATGAGGGAAATCCCTGGTTGCTACTAGGGTTACCAGAATTAGTGACAAGCTCAAAAACTGGGATTTTCTTTCACTTTCACTCTCGGTGTCATTGGTCACCAGGACAAATAGGGAGAATTTCCTTAACATGGACAAAGACAGCAATAAAAAATTGACTGAACTTGACAGAAGTTCTAATCTGTCTGTCAGTGTCCACTGTGAGTAACATAGTGAGGAAATGGAAGACCACAGGCACAGTTCTTGTTAAGGCCAGGAGTGGCAGGCCACATAAAATATATGAGAGGCCAAGGCGAAGGACCGTGAGAACGGTCAAAAACGGCCCATGGACCACCTCCAAAGACCTCCAAAATCAATTTGCTGCAGATGGTGTCACTGAGCATCGTTCAACAATTCAGCACACTTTGCACAGGGAGAAGCTATATGGGAGAAGGATGAGAAAGAAGCCTTTTCTGCACACACGGCACAAATGAAGTCGCTTGAGGTATGCAAACGCATATTTGGACAAGCCAGCTTCATTTTCGAATAAGGTTAATTGTTATTTGGTCATAACAAGGGGCGTTATGAATGGCAGCAAAAGAACACAGCTTTCCAAGAAAAACACTTGCTGCCCACAGTAAAATTTGGTGTAGGTTCCATCATGCTGTGTGCCTGTGTGGCCAGTGCCAGTACTGTTAATGACAGTGTTTCAACCTACATGTTAAGTTGATGATCATTAGCACCTGCGTGGTAAAATTGGTAAATCATACACGTGACACTAATTCTACAAAATCCCTGACTTTGTGCAAGTATACAAAGAGTGCAAGTGTAGTCACACCAAATATTGATTTGATTTAAGTTTTTCTTCTGTTCTCTCATTTTGCATTTTCGAAATTGATAAAAATAAACAATTAAAATAACAGGATTTTTTGTTACTCACTTAATCCCTTTCTCTGACGAACACAGCTCTTCTATTCTTGACCATAGGGTTATATCACCACCTACAGTAGTAGGACACTAGGCAGAAAAAGAACACAGCACCGCCTATGGGCAGACCTAGGTTGTATAAGCCCCTTTTCTGCTATAAGCAAGCCAGTTACTCACAAAACAATGTATGAAGATAGAAAAACTCAAGAAGAATGGTGGGTGCTGTGTCTGTCAATGAACTCAGAGAAATTAATTTTTACAGCGAGTAACATAAAAAGCATGTTTTCTCTTATGTTAATCAATGGACATAGCTCTTCTATTCTTGACCATAGGGACGTCCCAATGCAGTGTCTCAATTATTGGATGGGCAATACCTAAAAAAACACAAAAATAACTGGGACAACCAGACAAACATGCCAACCGCCCACACAACCCCCTGATCCCCCTTGGGGGGACAAGGAATTTTAAACAGCAGCCTGCAAAACCTTGTGGCCAAAACAAGCATCCGAAAATGCAACAGCAACTTAGTAACCTGTACTAAAAGTGTGCACAGATGACCAGGTAGCCGCCTATGCAAACAACAGACACAGACACTTGATGACAGAAAGACTGAGTGGCACCAATCGCACTGGAGGAGTGTACCATGATGGGGGAGGGCAGAGCCCAACCCCTAATGGAAGAAATTTCAACAATCGTCTGCCGAATCCCATAGAAAATAGGTGGCAAAGAAGGTTGCAAACCATTTCGAAGGTCGACCAAGAGCACAAAAAAAACTCACCTCCGAAAGGAAGCCATAGCAGACAGGTATTCATGAACTGCCCAGATCACATTCAGGGAGTGCAGCACAACCTCCTCAGGGTGTGAAAGTTGTGGACACAGGGAAGGCAGGACAAAGTCCTTAATAGGTGGATAACCGACAGCACCTTTGTAACATGGGCAAAAACAACAGGGGAACATAGACGAAAACCCCCCTAATCCCTGTGTAAGACCAAAGAAAAACAACTGACAGGATAAGGCTGCCAGCTATGACGCCTGTCATGTGGAAGTAAAGGTGACCAAAAGGCAACTTTCTGAGATAGGAGAAGTAGGGGAATATCCCGAATACTCTCAAAGGAAGGCTTAAGGAGCACCGAGAGAACAAAGTTCAGGTCCCATTGTGGCAACGGGGAAGGCACAGGAGGCACCACAAGGTGGATCCAGTGGGTCAAGGTACGAAAAAAAGGAGAATGCGGCCAAGGGACGTAGAGAAAGAAGATAACCAGGGTGTAAACCTGGCCTTTAATGGTACTCAAGGCAGCTTTTGTTCAGTGCCCCGTTGGAAAGACCGAAACCCGAGCCACCAAGAGGAAGTGTGGATGGAAATCCAGAGCTTTGAACCAGGTGATGGAAGCCTTCCAGGTACGATGAGAAATCTACTGTGAGATAGACCTGTACGCCATCAACATAGTAGGAATCACCGAACCCAACAACCTCAGACACTCAGAACCATGTTCCATATAGACATGCTGTCAAAACCAGACACAGCAGGATGGAAGATAGGTCCTTGGTACAGCCACGAGAGAGCGTCCGTGACCAGTCAGCAAACATAATGACTGGAATCCCTCCAGCCTCTATCCTGCACAGCTAATGAGAAAGGAACCTGAGAGGAGGATATGCATAAATGAGACATAACTGACCCCACGGCACCACCAGAGCGCACGTTGCATCTGTCTGGGAGACCCTCTCTCTCACCTGGAACTTCCACCTTTGGATGACGTTCCACTTTAGGCTATTTCCGAGGAAGGGATTTCTAATCATCCATTATAGCGGTTTCTGGCTGTTTAAAGGGACCCTTCACTGTAGATAATATAAAGGTCCAACATTTAGCTCTGGTTCACGCTGATGATTGACAAATGCGTTTCCCGCATTGCAATAGTACCTTTTTTTTAGGCTGCTCCTGTGCCTTTTAAAAATATGTCCATCCATCGGCAAGATTGCTATACTGCGCATTTGGGAGATGGAGCACATGAAGTAATGCACCCCATCTTACACAAAAAAAATGTATTTTTGTTTAATGCCATGCAGCCCACGCATGAGATAATCTACATAATGGCACACTTTATCTTGTGCATGCACAGTATGGGAATACAGCAAGATCTTGCAGCTTAAGCACAAGATATCCCTGAAGACACTAGTGATGTTGCCTTCCCAGAGGCATCTGTGTGGCCAGGGATATGTCACCAGTACTTTCATGGAAGGAAGGAGAGATGCATGCTGATGCAAATTTTAATAAAAAGGGGGAAGATCCACTTTAACTTTTACAAGGAAGAGGGCAAATTGGAAGGTAGAGAGGTGGATATCTGAGAAACTCCTAGCAATAACCCTTGGAGAGGACAGTCTGAACCCAAAAGCCTGGGGTATCCCAAACCCAGGTAGCTACAAAGGCTGATAGTCACACCCCACACTTGTGTAGCACCCCCATAGTAATAGGTGCTTATTGTAGTAGATTTTTGCTTGGAGAGGGAAATTTAGTCAGGCCTGACAATACGTGCAGGCCTGAATGTTTTGATCTGGGCAGGGGAGCGGCCCAGGAAGAGCTGGAGATTGCAGGAAGGAACACCCCTTGGTTACTCCTCCCCTTTGTTTCCAGAAGGCTCTGGAAAAGGGGATGGATGAGGAGGTGTCACTTTCTGAAGTATGTTAAAGAGCCTGGATTGGCAGGGGGCAGGTCTCCTTAAATACTGTGATCTGCCCAGCTGGGGGAGAAGAGTGTCAGGTGGAAGAGTGGAGATGTAGCTGAGGTTGTTGAGGCCTCGCCGGGGAGCCCCCAGTCTGGGGGGGTGACCTTGAGGCCTGGTGGCTTGGGTGCAGCCAAGAGCGGAGTTGGATCCTGGAGCAGCACAAGGGAGCAGGAGAACAACAGAAAGGCTACTGTAAGACTCTTTTTTTTTTTTTTTTTAATCACAAGAAGGACTTTTATTGAATAAAAACATAAAGCAATACAAATGTAATGCATCAATATACAGACACCAGGGGAAACAAATCAGGAGATAAAAAAGATCACCCCATGTGTTAATATCCCCAGCCTGCACATTTAATAACATAAAGGAACATATGGCAGAAATCCTTATATAGATCCATACAGCGTGCTCTGAGAAAAAATATAAAAAAAGAGAACAAAAATAAAAAGAACAAAAAGAGAAAAGAAATACAAATATAACCATAACCAGCTGGAGACAAGCGTCCGCCGTCCCAAAACACAGAAAAGCGTCATTCATATCACATTCCCTCGATACTGACACTAAGAAGATGAACTGCCCTCTAGCCCATCAGAAGGGTGTCTAACCAGCTCTGCCAGATGTTAGTAAACTTGTTTGGGGAGTTTCTATGTTGGTAGGTATTTTTTCCCTAACCAAAATATGATTAACCGCCTGAATCCACTGTGCAGTTGACGGTGGTCATGCCACAGCTGAGCAATCGGCTTTCTGGCTAAATATAAAAGTCTGGTAAGAGCTATATATATCGGAGGAGGATATTGTTCCTCATTCAGATCACCCAGCAAGCACGTCAGCGGATCTATAGCTAGTTGAACATTATATATCCTGTTAATTGTTGCAATGACTCCATTCCAATATCTCACTAACTTGGGACATCTCCAAAGCATGTGTATGAAGTCCCCCGGCTGGGCCTGGCATTTAGGACAGATAGGGAGTCCCTTCTTCCCCATTTATGTAACTGCACTGGAGTGCGGTATACCCTATGAAGAATAAACAGGTGAGATCATTTTTGTGCTGCCGACACTGAAACCAGGGGCCCCACCTCCAGAATCTGATCCCATTGATCCCTCTCAATAGGGCCTGTATCGACTTTCCATTTTTCCCAGCAAGGCAAAAGGTCGGGGGCCTGAATACAAGACAAAAGATGCGCATAAATTCAAGAGATGATACCCCTCTTCTCCTTTTCATTGTAAATAGACTCTAGAAACGAGGAGTCTTCCAACTGTAGAGTGGAATGTCTGCCCTGACATTGAATGGCATGCCGTCCCTGATCATCCATCACAGAGCGTAGAAGCTGAAAGGGAACAGCATGAGATATGAGGACACTGACACCTCTGGAGTAGGCTGAGTGAACGGAGTAAAACTGGGTGTTTAAGAACATAAACGGTACTAGCTTGCAGGTGTGTCTCCTGCAAGCACACCACGGGCGGTTTATGAGCTTTTATGGTAGAAAAAAGGGCCACCCGATTCACTCCATCTCCCAGGCCCCTAACATTCCATGAAACTAAGGTACACTTGTCAGCCATTTAGAAAAAGAAGAACATTTTGTTTCAACTGGTATACACCCCGCACCCCACCACCAATAGAAAGCAGACATAATAATCCTAACTCTGGGTAAGTGCAACTAGGCAATAACAGTCCCCACAATAGCGTCTCCATTAATATGTTCTCCCTGTCAAAAATCTGAAAGAGAAATATTGTATTCGGGCCGCAGAGGCCGGCTCCAGCTGGGAAAACAGAGTAACTGGCCATAGCCATCCCGCAACCAGCAGGGAGCAAACCAATAAAAAAACAATAACAAAGAATGGTTGCATAACAAAAGGTCTCCGAATCCACGGAGCAGTCCTGGACACAGCAACCAGCAGTCATGTCCACGCAGGACAACTATCCGGGGGGGGGGGCCCCAACGTCTCTCTATAATTATGATTCGGTAGAGCTTGCAAAGTTAAACTTGTATTGGGATGTAGGGTATGTAGTATGCTCATGGACTCCTCAACCGCCTTACAATATAAGCAAGTAGGGATAAAGCATTAAGGGGGCAGCTCCATCTTTTTGAACGACTATCTGCAGCAAGAGAGAGCAGCAGTGTGATCAGGCTGTGGGATGAGATGCTTTTAGGAGAGTGTGCTCCACTCGATCCAGCCAGGCAGATGCTTGAGCAGGGTTGTCAAAGAACCTGGTTTCTCCATTCACCGTAATGCGAAGCTTGGCAGGGTATAACATGGCATATGCAACTTCATAGCGCCTGAGGCTTTTTTTCACCTCTGTGAATTTGGCCCTACGGCGTTGAAGTTCGGCAGAAAAGTCCGGGTAAAACAAGATACGTGAGTTATCCATCTTCATTAAATGGCCCTTGGTTCTGGCTAGAAACAGTGTAGCATCCCGATCCTTAAAATTCAATAGCTTAAAAAGGAAGGGCCGTGGAGGATCCCCGGGTCGTGGTGGTCTAGGAGGGACCCTATGGGCCCGTTCTATGGCGAACATAGAGGAGAAAGCATCTTTGTCAAAAGTAGAGAGGAGCCACTTTTCCATGAACGCAACCGGGTTTTTGCCCTCAATTTTCTCCGGTATGCCTACCGCCCGGACATTATTGCGTCTTTGTCTGTTCTCCATATCCTCCAAGATGGCCCCATGGCCTGCAGAGACCGATTGAACATGGCGCAGCTCTCTCTGTAATGGCGCCACCTCGTCCTCCCATTGCTCATCCTGTCCTCCAGAGCCGCTGTGCGGTCTCTCAATTTCTGCATATCTTGTCTTACTAAATTAAGTTCCAGCTTCACCCCCCTGATCTCGGAAGCCAGGGCTGTGATAGCGGCATTGCAGG
This sequence comes from Glandirana rugosa, assembly GCA_018402905.1. NCBI lineage: Eukaryota > Metazoa > Chordata > Amphibia > Anura > Ranidae > Glandirana > Glandirana rugosa. Next base: position 127,091 of record BLSH010378271.1, on the reverse strand, counting down.
AGGTGACAGCTGCAAATATGTCCCGCAGTGTGGGTTCAGGGGTGGGTGAGCTGACATCCTCCCCATTGCTGGCTAGGCCTGTAGGGGCAGGTATACTCACTGCGTCCCATGTAGATGCGGCCTCCGGGTTATCAGGCCATGGAGCCTCCGACTCTCCAGGCAAACAGTCCTGGTCAGCAGCATCCAGCGCCGCTTTGGGAGGATGATCCTTGGCAGGGGTCTTGGAGAAAAATTTTATGGCAGCCTCTTTCGCCGAGCGCTGCGAGCGGGCGCCATCTTGCCCTGCATGGTCCGACACTGGCTGCAGATCTTTGGGGGCCTTACGGGACATAATTTCCCAGCACTGGAGGTACCAGACAGGAGAGTGCCGTGCAGGGATCTCTGTACAGCAGGAAAGAGGCAGAGAAGCGGCTTCAGGGTGCTGTTAACAGGGGAAAAGACAGGATAGACGGCGGAGCTATCTCACCACGCGACTTACTCCATGAGCTGCAAGCCACGCCCCCCACTGTAAGACTCTTTAAAGGATCCACAGGTGTCAATGAGTGACAAACCCTGGGAGCTGGACAGAAAGGCTGGAGCAGGCTGGGAGGAGACAGTGGACAGTCTGTGGAAGTTAGAGGAGCCAGTCACATAGCTCCTAACTGTTCCTGTTTTCGAAGGACTATCCCTGATTTGGAACAAAGTCCCTCTATCCTCTTTCCCCCTCATTTGTCCCTCATTCTGGTCTGATTTATATAGTTATATATAAAATGCACTTTTATCTTTCAAAAAGTGTTTCCCAGTGCTAAACCTTTCATCCAATTTCTAAACTGCTGCATTTGTAAATTTTAAAGGTCAGTATAAAAGAATAGTAGTGGTACAAAAAAAAGCTCTTGTGCATTTAATTAACTTTTTTTTGGTTAATTCTCCTTTAAGGGGGTGTGGCTGGGTATGTTCTATGCCTACATACATTTGCTAGTAGGTGTCCCTCATTCCTATCTCAAATTGTTGGGAGGCATGGAGTCAGCGGAAGCAGTGTCACTGGACACTAAGGTAGGCCGGAGTGGCCTGGAAGATGATGGGCTGGGAGTAGTAGTCCATCGGGACCTGGCTAGCACAATTGTACTTAGCTACACCATGTGCTAGCTAGGGTGGAGGAAGAGGAAATGGAGGCCTAACGGTGAAAAAACAAGAGTTGTACAGGAGAGAAGTGAAGGGGTGGAACGGTCAGCAAGTGTCAGTGCTGGAGGAAGAGGAGTGTATAGATTTGGTCTTATATCTCTAATCTTTGGGCATCCTACAGTCGTCCCTACCCTACCCAAGTTTATCCCCTCAATAAAACAAAACAAAGTACAGGCCTGTTCCGTGACTCCGGATGCATGGAAAATTGTGTGATCGAGGGCAGAAAGATGGGTGAACCACATCTACCAGCCACCCCTAAGGGGGCCATTGGCTACACTTGAAATGGGGGCACCCTCTCAGAGGAGGACTTTATGTCAGGCTTTTTGTGAAAATTAGCACTTTATTATTGATGAAGGTGACATCACATGTTATTTTCTAGGTTAGGGATAAGCAATTAGGGGACCTCCAGATGTTGCAAAGCTAGTCCCATCATGTGTCTGCCTCTGGGTGTCATGCTTGTGGCTGTCAGAGTCTTGCTATGCCTCATGGGACTTGTAGTTCTGCAACAGCTGGAGGTCTGCTAATTGCATATCCCTGTTCTAGGTGCTTCTTTCACGTAAGTCCAATCCTGAACCTCTAAGTAACATTATGTCTTATATGTCTATAAAAATAAACACCAAAAGGTTAAAAACTAAAAACAAAGTTTCTGTGTCAACGATATTGAAAAGCCACAAGTAGTAGAGAACAGTTCATTACGTTATAAATGGATCTGTGATTCCAGAGTCTCCCCACACCTGCTGTATACAGCTCTATATAATGTGTCACTAACTCACAAACCTTACGCATTATGCCACAGAGTGGCTTCGTCCCTCTGACGAAGCCACTTCCCGTGGCGTGATGCGTAAGGTTTGCGAGCTGGAGACACACTTTTATCCTTTCCATCTGGCTATAACTGGAGTCCAACTAATCTGACAATCACAGTTGATTTCAGGGAGAAGAAACCAACAGATCGCTTTCTGCACACAGAGTTCTGTGTGTTTGTTAATACAGAACTCTGTACTGTGATTGGCTACAGCCAATCAGCAGGTTTCAGTTAAAGTCATAGACTGAAAGCTGCTGCCAAATTGTGCTGTGTCCAATCACAGCACGGTCAGCAGGGAATGCGTGCCGCCAAACCAGAAAGTACACCGCAAAGTGGGGTGCCTGTCTATGCCACCCTCTCAAAGTTCATCTACTGTGAGTGGATTGGCAAGAGGCTTCAATACTGGCACATCTTTAACTGACCAGTGAAGCAACTTATTGATGCAGGCAATGGTGAGATTCAATTAAGGTAGTGCACATTTTTTGAAAGCCATCTTTTATCAGGTAATCCTGAGCAAACCACTTGGGAGGAATGTATCTCCTTTAATGGTGGGACCAGTCACCATACAGTGCATCATCCACTTCAGAGAGTATAGGGAAGGATTTAGGTAACCTACAGTCAGGTCCATAAATATTGGGACATCGACACAATTCTAATCTTTTTGGCTCTATACACCACCACAATGGATTTGAAATGAAACAAACAAGATGTGCTTTAACTGCAGACTTTCAGCTTTAATTTGAGGGTATTTACATCCAAGTCAGGTGAACAGTGTAGGAATTACAACAGTTTGTATATGTGCCTCCCACTTTTTAAGGGACCAAAAGTAATGAGATAATTGGCTGCTCAGCTGTTCCATGACCAGGTGTGCGTTGTTCCCTCATTATCCCATTTACAAGGAGCAGATAAAAGGTCCAGAGTTCATTTCAAGTGTGCTATTTGCATTTGGAATCTGTTGCTGATAACTCTCAATATGAGATCCAAAGAGCTGTCACTATCAGTGAACCAAGCCATCATTAGGCTGAAAAAACAAAACTAACCCATCAGAGAGATAGCAAAAACATTAGGTGTGGCCAAATCAACTGTTTGGAACATCCTTAAAAAGAAAGAATGCACCGGTGAGCTCAGCAACACCAAAAGATCTGGAAGAACACCGAAAACAACTGTGGTGGATGACCAAAGAATTCTTTCCCTGGTGAAGAAAACACCCATCATAACAGTTGACCAGATCTAGAATACTCTCCAGAAGGTAGGTGTATGTGTGTCAAAGTCAACAATCAAGAGAAGACTTCACCAGAGTGAATACAGAGGGTTCACCACAAGATGTAAACCATTGGTGAGCCTCAAAAACAGAAAAGCCTTCACAGTTCTGGAACAACATCCTATGGACAGATGAGACCAAGATCAACTTGTACCAGAGTGATGGGAAGAGAAGAGTATAGAGAAGGAAAGGAACTGCTCATGATCCAAAGCATACCACCTCATCAGTGAAGCATGGTGGTGGTAGTGTCATGGCGTGGGCATGTATGGCTGCCAATGGAACTGGTTCTCTTGTATTTATTGATGATGTGACTGCTGACAAAAGCAGGATTAATTCTGAGGTGTTTCTGGCAATATTATCTGCTCATATTCAGCCAAATGCTTCAGAACTCATTGGACGGCGCTTGCGCTTCACAGTGCAGATGGACAATGACCCGAAGCATACTGAGAAAGCAACCAAAGAGTTTTTTAAGGGAAAGAAGTGGAATGTTATGCAATGGCCAAGTCAATCACCTGCAAAACTGAAGGGAAAATGCCCCAAGAACAAGCAGGAACTGAAGACAGTTGCAGTAGAGGCCTGGCAGTGCATCACCAGGGATGAAACCCAGCATCTGGTGATGTCTATGCGTTCTAGACTTCAGGCTGTAATTGACTGCAAAGGATTTGCAACCAAGTATTAAAAAGTGAAAGTTTGATTTATGATTGTTAATCTGTCCCATTACTTTTGGTCCCTTAAAAAGTGGGAGGCACATATACAAACTGTTGTAATTCCTACACCGTTCACCTGATTTGGATGTATATACCCTCAAATTAAAAAAACAAGAAAAAAAAGGAAGGTGCACGCACCTATTGCATTACCAAAAAAACGTAATTTATTCAAAAACTTAATAAAGGAGCGTATTAAGCGAAGCTCTGAGGAACGGGGTGCACCCCCGAAACGCGTCAGCTTTTATCCTGCCTTGTGCCTTGATTTTATCACGTCTTGTCTTCATGCACTT
>BLSH010378271.1:100035-117311 GCA_018402905.1 Glandirana rugosa | reverse complement strand
AACAGATGGTGGGGGGGAGTATTTTGTTACCAGGCAGCGCTGTGGGCATTACACATCGCCCACAGCGCTGCTGCACGTCCTCTCTCCCCCCTCTCTCCTCTCACACTGCACCGATCGGTGCAGAGAGGAGAGAGAAAAGCCGGCGGAAGCGCCGGCTTGTTGACATGTGATCGCGCCGTCATTGGACGGCGCGATCACGTGGTGAAAGGCCGCTCACAGCGGCCATTCACCGCGATCCGTGATCAGTCGGGTCCCCCGGACCCGACGGTCACGGATCTTCCCGTGTGCGCGCCCCAGGGGGCGCGCGGGAAGCGAGATTCTGGAGGACGTCCATGGACGTCCTGTTAGAATAACTCGACCGCGCTGTGGACGTCTTTTGTCTATAGCGCGGTCGGGAAGTGGTTAAACCAGTTTAACTGTTTATACAGTGTTTGACCTCTTGGATCACAGCATTGCATTTAATAAGCTGCATGGCTCCTGAGGCTGCGGAGGACCTTCTCTACCATGCCTGTCTCCTTGTGGTAGAGTGGGCAACCTCTTCTGGATGCTCTGTCCTTGGGCAGGAGGAGATATTTCAGTTGAACTGGTTATACAGTTGTGTTTTTACATACCCTGGCATAATTTATGATTTCTTGGCCAACACAAAAACAATTCTTTCACTCATGGTTAGTGATTGGCTGAAGCCATTTATTATCAATCAACTGTGTTTACTCTTTTTAAGTCATAATGACAACAGAAACTACCCAAATGACCCTGATCAAAAGTTTACATACCCCAGTTCTTAATACTATGTATTGCCCCCTTTAACATCAATGACAGCTTGAAGTCTTTTGTGGTGTTTGTGGATGAGGCTCTTTATCTTCTCAGATGGTAAAGCTACCCATTCCTCTTGGCAAAAAGCCTCTGGTTCCTGGAAATTATTGGGCTGTCTTGCATGAGCCCAGAGTGGCTCAATGATATTGAGGTCAGGAGACTGAGATGGCCACTCCAGAACCTACACTTTATTCTGCTGTAGAAAATGACAGGTCCACTCGGCCTTGTGTTTTGGATCATTATCATGTTGGAATGTCCAAGCATGTCCCATGCGCAGCTTCCTGGCTATTGAATGCAAATGTTCCTCCAGTATTTTTTGATAACATACTGCATTCATCTAGCCATCAATTTTGACCACATTTCCTGTGCCTTTGTAGCTCAAACATCCCCAAAACATCAGAGATCCACCTCTGTGTTTCACAGGCCTTGTTGTCTCCTCTCCAAATGTAGGGTTTGTGGTTGTGGCCAAAAAGCTCAATTTTGATCTCATCACTCCAAATGACTTTGTGCCAGAAGGTTTGAGGCTTGCCTATGTGCTGTTTGGTGTGTTGTAAGTGGGATACTTTGTGGCATTTGCATAGTAATGGCTTTCTTCTGGCAACTCGACCATGCAGCCCATGTTTCTTCAAATGCCTCCTTATTGTGCATTTTGAAACAGCCACACCACGTTTTTAGAGAGTCTTGATGTTATTTGTGGGTTTTTCTTTGCATCCCAAACAATTTTCCAGGCAGTTGTGGCTGAAATTTTAGTTGGTCTACCTGACCATATAGTTTCAACAGAACCCCTCATTTTCCACTTCTTGATTAGAGTTTGAACACTGCTGATTGGCATTCTCAAATCCTTGGATATCTTTTTATACAGTTCAACTACTTTTTCCCACAGATCCTTTGACAATTCTTTTGCTTTCCCCATGACTCAGAATCCACAAGCGTCTGTCAGGAGTCCAGAAACTCATTGACCTTTTATACACACACACGAATTACAAGCAAACAGATCAAAGGTGAGGATGGTTACCTTTAATAGCCATTCAAACCCCTTTGTGTCAACATGTGTGCATGTTATCAGGCCAAAATTACCAGGGTATGTAAACTTTTGAGCAGGGTCATTTGGGTAGTTTCTGTTGTCATTATGATTTAAAAAGAGTAAACACAGTTGATTGATAATAAATGGCTTCAGCCAAACACTAACCATGAGTGAAAGAAACGTTTTTGTGTATTCATATTATCTGAAAAATGGCCAAGAAATCATAAATTCTGCCAGGGTATGTAAACTTATGAGCACAACTGTATGTTCCCAGGTTGTTACTACTTGGTGCCCTGAGTATTATCTGGTTGATTCACTATCTGCAGGGATGCATATTCCACTTGTTTTTTCATTACAGGCTGCAATTTCCTGGCAAACTATTGTTTGACTTTTGCATCTTTCTGAGGTACCTTTCGGTTTACTGCCCCCCCCACCCCCTGGCAACTGGCCATGGCATGTTTGGGGATTGAAGCACACCCAGGTTTGGGGGGTGATGCAGTGAAGGGATGTTCTGTTGGACTGTTTTTATGTTTGTCTTGAAGCACATAATGGCATGATCTCACTGCCTACTTCTATGTTATCCACTATACATGTTTGTTGCTGAGAAAGTCTCCCTGGCTTTAGATGGAGGCTTAGTATAAAGTTGGCTATTTAGTTATATCTTCCAATTATCGTGGCACCCTTTACAGTGATCTCCTGGAATGTCAGGAAATTAAACTTCCAATTGAATCGTTCCCTCATGTTTAATTTCCTGAAACGGTATCGTCTCCATATATGTTTAATGCAGGAGACGCATCTCATAGGTGGTTGAGTACTTTCTCTTAAGAAACTGGGTGGGTGCCTATTACCATGCCACCTATTCTTCCCACTCCCATGGGGCAAGCATACTGATTCATAAGACTCTGCCTTTTGTGCTTTTGGACCTCCATCTGGACTCGGGAGGGGAAAGATGTATTTGTCCATGTTCTGTGTGAGTGCCTCGAAACGTTTATCTGAGGAATTTATAATCAACCTCCTGCTAATCCTTCGTTACTCCAGAGACTGGTTTCTATAATGGCCCTGTATTCTACCACTCATGTCTTATTGGCTGTAGACGTCAATATGCCTCCTAATCCCAGTTTAGATGAACTGCATCCTGATGCGGCTGTGTCTCGCTGGGCGGAGGTGTATGGTTTGTGTGATACGTGGCGGTGGAAACATCCCCAGGACAGGCAATATGCATGTCACGCTGCTGCCTATGCCAGTGGTTCACCCTGTCCTCAAGTACCCCCAACAGGCCATGTTGGCAGGTTTTCCTTTAACTTGCACAGGTGCTTTAAATCAGAGTCAATGGTTTGGTATATTGGATACCTATTTTATCTAAGAGAAATTCACAAAACATGGCATTTTGGGGGTACTTGAGGACAGGGTTGAGAACCACTGATATAGTTGTTCCATGGCCCAAGAGCCTCACAGGATATGACACAATCAATGCACACTACAGTTCGGGGGCAGGTGACTGCAGCTCTTGGTGAGACTAATACCATTTCCCCATATACCCCACTTTGGGGCAATCCCAGGCTGCCAAACTTGCGTTCCATTCATGAGCTCAGTGTATGGGCTAGGCACGGTATTGTAAAAGTGCAACAGATTATGCAGGTAGGGCAACTTCTTTCTTTTCCATGCCTCAAGGAGACATTTCAACTCCCTTCATGAATGCGCTTTAGATACCTGCAGCATGCAGTGCAGGCGCAGCTCCTGTAAGTAGTGACAGTAGCCCCTCAAAGTGGAAAGATTTCTCATTACCCATAATATGGATAAGCTTCTCGCCTTAATCTATCTCCGTATCACTAGTGCATTCACAGGTGGAGGCACCCTGCTTCATTCTTGGCACAATGATATCCCTAGCCTATGTGAGGATGACTGGGATAAAGGGCTTCAGCAGTATGTGCCCATCCTTACTTCATCCAGAGATGGGTTTATTCAGCTTAAATTCCTCCACAGGGTGTACTATACCCCTCAACATTATTCCCACATCTACTCTACCTGATCTGAGAACTGTTCCAGATGTAAACAGATGGTAGGGACATTTATTCATATGGTCTGGGAATGCCAGATCAGTGACCTCTCTGACTGCAGATCCCAAAGTCCATTTTATTAGGCATCTGTGGCTCAACCTACACCTAAACAACTTTTTTGTGTTCTATACTGGCTTCTATGCTAGGAAAACTATCTTTTTGAAATGGAGGCAACCTGACCCCCCTACAATTACCAAATGGAGATCATTAAATGATTCAGTCCTGTTTATAAGCTTACCTACATGGACCGCAAGTGCCCCCAAAAACTTGGAGCAGTTGGGTGTAGGCAAGAGCTCTAATGATGGCACCTGCATTGTCATCCTATATTGAGAGTTTACTATTTGGTAATTACTCTGCCCTTGCTCCCCCCTTACTATATACATGTTTTCCTGGGTCCCTTTATTTATTTATTTTTTTCCCCTCCAGTCTCCCTCTCTCCACCCCCCCCCCCCCCCTTGCTCTGTTATGCCCTGTTGATTTATTGGGTAAGACATTGGTCAGACTGCTTATGTTGCAATTTACCATTTCTCGATTGGTAACATTCCTTTGTAAATGTGCTGCCTAACACCTCCTAGCCATCTTGTGTTATATTATGTATACTGCAGCCTATATTTCCAGATGTTCCTACATGTGTGGCTATTTCCTAGAATTGTGCTTCAGTGTATGCAATGCAACACACACACACACACACACACACAGAGAGACAATGACCCCAGGTGGCAACAGGGGGGAGAGGGTCTCTTAGGGCCCGCTATGGCCAGTTGTCTCCCGCAGGGCAGGGAGTTGGCCCATAAACTTTACTAAGGAAGATAATCGACCCTGCTTAAACAGGAGGCAGGTAGGGACCCTATGAGTGGGTGGGGGCAATCCTTGAGGCTTGGGCGCACACACTCTCTCTCTCTCTCTCTCTCCCCCCCCAAAAAAAAGAAAAGGGATTTTATTAAATCTTACATTCTTCTAATTCTTTTCTCTGAGTTCACTGACAGACACAGCTCTCCATTACGTGTGGGTTTATGCTGATCTCACTAGGAGTTAACTAGGCAGGGAAAAGAAACAGCTGGCCCCCTCCCATGGAGGCCGTCCTCTCTTCCCACATAAAACCACCACATAGCTCTTCAATTCGTACACAAGCCGTACAAGAACAGAGCACAGATGGGTGGGTGCTGCGTCGGTCAGTGAACTCAGAGAAAAGGATTTTACGGTAAGTTTTAATAAAATCCCTTTTTCTACTATCGTTCACTGACAGACGCAGCTCTCCATTACGTGTGGGGATGTCCCCAAGCTGTGTCAAAAAGAGGGGTTCGAAAAAGATAACAACAGTACCCAACAGAACCTCTAAGGAAGCGCCAGACGCGCCTACACTGCCGCCTGCAAAATTTTGCGGGCCAAAAGCAGCATCCAAAGATGCTAGCACAGCAACTTATAAAACTTAGTGAAAGTGTGAACTGAGGCCCAAGTGGCCACCTTGCACACCGAGACCTGGTGCCTGAGAACCCAGGAAGTGCTAATAGCCCGGGTAGAATGAGCCGTGACCGGAAAAGGGGGAACCTTGCCCCAAACAGAATACGCATGGGTCACGGACTGTCTGAACCAACGAGAAATCGTAGCCAACGAGGCCGCCAACCCTGTGCGCGGACCCTCTGACAGCCAAACAAGGCATCAGCTTTTCGAAAAGGAGCTGTAGTAGCCAGTACACTCGTAAGGCCCTCACTACGTCTAAAGTATGCAACTCAATCTGTTTTGAGTGTGACAGATGAGGGCACAATGAAGGAAAAACAATATCTTCATTAAAGTGAAAGAAAGAAACCACCTTTGGAAGGAATGAAGGAGAGGGTCGCAAGACCGCCTTGTCCCTATGTAGGGAGACTTGCACAATAGTGCTGCTAATTCAGACACAGTCTGGCAGATGTGATAGCATCTAAAAAGGCCACCTTCTGCAACAGCAATTGTAAGGAAATCTCCCTGATATTCTCATAAGGCGGTTTCTGAAGTACAGAAAGCACCAAATTCAGATCCCACAGAGCCATCGGAGCCTTCACCCGAGGCGCCACGTCACACACCTTGTACAAAGGTACGAATCAACGAGTGCGAAGCCAAAGGTCTCTGAAAAAGAATCGCCAGAGCCAATATCTGGCCCTTGAGTGTGCTCAAAGCCAGTTTTTTGTTCAGGCCTTGCTGTAAAAAAGTCAGGACCCTGGACACGACATCAGAGCGAGGGTTATGACCCTCCGCTTCGCAGGAAGCTATATAAGCCTTCCAGGTGCGGTGGTAAATCTTGCGGGAAGTACACTTGCAAGCCTTCCACAACGTAGGGATCACTGAGTCATCGACTCCCGTCTCTTAGCACCTGGAACTCAATAGCCAAGCCGTCAAAGCCAGCGAGGGTAAAGCAGGATGCAAGATGGGCCCCTGAGACAGGTGGTTATCTCGCAGCAGGAGCCGCCAAGGGGCGTCTGCCACCATGTGCACCATGTCGGCGTACCAAGTGCACCAAGGCCAATCTGGAGCCACCAGGATTATTGGTATCCCCTCCGCCACTATCCTGCGTATCAATCGCGGAAGCAGTTTTAATCGGAGAGAAAACGCACAGAAGGCGGTAATGGCCCCAGGGGGCCACCAGAGCATCCGTGGCCACTGCCAACGGATCCTTCATTCTGGACACAAAGGTCTCCACCTTGTAATTGATTCGAGACGGCATGAGATCCACATCTGGCGTCCCCCATCTGCGGGAAATCTGATTGAACACCTCCGGGTGGAGAGACCACTCTCCCTGGTCCAGCATTTGAGAAAGTCCGCCCGCCAGTTCTCCACACCGGGAATGTAAATGGCAGAAATTGCCGGAACGTGACGTTCCGCCCAACGTAGTATCAGAGCTGCCTCCGCCGCAGCTGCTGGACTCCTTGTGCCGCCCTGATGGTTAACATACACCACTGCTGTGGCATTGTCCGATTGAATTCGAATCGGACGACTCTGCAATCTCACCCAGTTAAAAAAAAAAGGCACAATCCGAGAGCTCTCAGCTCCAGAACATTGATGGGGAGGCGAGCGTCCTGTGCCAACCAACGGCCCTGGGCAGACAGCTGCACCAGGATCCCTCCCCAGCCTGAAAGACTGGCATCCATGGTGATGATCACCCACTGAAGGGGCAGGAACGACTTCCCCCTAGTCAGGGTCGAGTCCCGAAGCCACCAAGCCAGAGATGCCCTGGTCTGGGAGCTCAGACGGATACAAAGGTCCAAGGACCGAGGGGACCTGTCCCACCGAGCCAGAATTGCTCGCTGAAGGAGACGAGTGTGACTCTGGGCGAAATGCCTCGAACAACAAGACGATGAGCCCCAGCACCCGCATTCAGAACCGTAATGAAGACCGACAATGCGACAGGAGAGTTCGCACTGCCGACTGCAGAGACAGCAACTTGGCTGGAGGGAGGAACACCTTCGCCTGTTCTGTGTCCAGAATTAGACCCAGATACTCCAGGCGACGGGATGGAGAGACCGACGACTTCTGCAGGTTGAGTAACCAACCAAAGTCCTGCAGCGATGTCATTCTGAGTCTCACATTCTCCTCCAGATCCGAGACGGACTCCGCTCGCAGGAGCAGGTAGTCTAGGTAGGCTACCACCGCAATGCCTCTCTGTCGGAGCAACGCCAACACCGGGGCTAGCAGTTTTGTGAAAACTCGAGGAGCTGAGGCCAGGCCGAAGGGAGAGCCACAAGTTGAAAATGGAGGTCTTCCACTGCAAAGTGCAGGAAGTGCTGATGCCGTGGACGAATGGGTAGGACATGGAGGTACGCATTCCTGATGTCCAGGGACGCCAGAAATTCCCCCTGATGAAGGGCGGCCACGACCGAGCGGATAAATGCCATCCGGAATTTCCACGCCCTGACATACCGGTACAGGGCCTTCAGGTCCAGTACTGGCCGACCCCCCCCCTTTTTCGGGAACCACGAATAGATTCAAGTAGAAACCTCGAAACCTCTCTTCCGGAGGCACTGGCACGATCACCCCCTGGACCGAAAGTGCTTGGACAGCCCCAAAAAGCCTCCCGGCGGTCCTGTGGGAGCCCCAAGTTTGATGGGAAGAACCTGTTTGAGGGTAGAGTGTTGAACTCTATCCTGTACCCGGTGGACACCACTTCCCGGACCCAACAATCGGGAATGTGGGCCAGCCACCAGCCTGCGAACCCCAGAAGACGCTCCCCCACCCGAATTCCGGGTGGGGGCACCCCATCAGGCTGAGGACTTGTCCTCCACTTTTTTGGTTTTGCGCTGCCACTGCTGGTACCCGGCCCCTGCAGCGACCTTACCGTGTCTACGGCGAAACTCACGCCTCCAGGCTCTGGGAAAAACCTGTGAAATCCTTAATGATCTCACCCAGCCGTGGACCGAATAGACGGCCACCCTGAAAGGGAAGGTCTGCGAGACTTTTTTTTTTTGGGAAGCAAAAACGCAACCAGAGTACCCGTCTGAGGATACAGCAACACTGCTACCCTGGATCACATAGGCAGTAAATCAAGAGCCGCATCACCAAGGTACTTGCGACCTCGGAGCAAAATTCAGCCCTCTGCGGCGTATCCAGCAGGCGGCCGCAGTCCAGAATATTCTGGATACGCTCAGACAGATATCGCGCCGACATGGCGGACATTAGGGCTGCCCGCATAGTAGAGCCTGCCACCAGGAAGAGCGACTTTAATAGCGCCTCTGTCTTTTGTCAGCAGGGCCCTTGAAGACAGGAACCCCTTCCAGAGGAATGGTTGTCGTCTTATTAAGGCAAGCTATCGGCGGGACACCAAGGCGACTCCCATTTTCTTTTTTTAAAAAAGCTTTTCAAAGGATAGAGAGCAGCGAACCATTTGGACCCATGTCCCTTGGAGTGTGGGAGGAAACACAGGGAGGACATGCAAACCTCAGGCAGGTCATGGTTAGGAACTGAGCCAGCAAGCATTATGCTGCCAGGCGCCAGTGCTACCCACTACACCACTGTGCTGCGCTAAAAAGAATGCTGCGGACACTACCATTTACAATAAAAAAGGTGATCAGGAAATTGATCATGTGGGTAAGCCTTGGGTGCCCTAAGGGGCCTGGAGGATCTCACACACACACACACACACACACACACACACACACACACACACACACACACACACACACACACACACACACACACACACACACACACACACACGCACGCGCGCGCAGAAATCAGTGATTCGCCATCCTGGCTCAGTCGCATTGTAGTGCGATACCAATCATAACGGCGGAAACTAAACGCTCTAACACGCAGCTGCCGTCCCCTGATCCTCTTCTCCACCCGAGGGACCTTCCGGATCAAAATACTCCCTTGAAAAGCAAGGAGGAGGGGGGACGCTTCTTGGGGGGGGCCTGTTGGCGACATCCACCCTGGGGAGAATTCACTAAAGACTGCCACAGCTGGTCCAGAAAAGTCCCTTGCGCAGATTGCGCTCCTAGCATGTTCAGCTCCCTTAGTAAACACAGATGCATACTAAAAATTAAAGGCACCCTCACACAGTCGCACACCACTGCCCCACAGTGCACCAGGAGGACTGCACCCACCGCCACCAGCACCCATAGGAGAGCCCAGCTATACTTGCTGTTTGCTGCCATAACCCTGAGGATCGTCAGAGAGCCTCGCCGTCAGGAGCACACACTGTTCCAAAGTGAAAGTAAAAATGCTGTAGACACGTTTTTGCAGAAGCAGGGATTCCAATATGGCCGCCGTTGAACACTAGAGGCCGAAAAACACCTGCAGGGAACGTGCAGTACCACAAATGGCCGCTCTGAGCGCTAGAGGTAAAGCTCCATAGGCCCAATATGTCTGCGGCTATGGCAAAATAGCGGCCGATCGCCGCATGGCGGCGAAAAACGACCGACCGGCGCTAGACGATCAGGTGGTGTGCGGGGGGGTTTGAGGTGTGAACAGGAGCTCCACGCGCCCCTACCGGCGGCTACCCAGCAAACTTTTTTTGTGTCTGTTCCCCTTTCCGCCCCTAAATCGGGGGGGGGGGGGGCAAGGAAGGAACTCACTGCAGGCCAGAAAGTTGCCCTTCCTGAATCGCATCCGGGGCTGGGCGTAAGGGGGGGGAGAAGATCACCCCAGGCCGCCCGCACGGAACGGGCACGATGCTGCGGGTGCCCATACGGTGGGACTGGCTCGCATCGGTCGGCCAGGTTGGGGAAAGTACAGAGCCCATGGACTCTCTATGCCCCGACCGGCTTCTTGATAGCAGATCAATTGCTTGATAGAAGACAATTAAAAATAAAAGTAAAAGAAAAATTAAATAAAAACCGGTCACAAACAGGACCGCAATTCCCCTGAAGGGAAGCCAGGTCAACTTCTTGCAAACTAAGCATTGAAACTGAAGAGCTATGCTATGAGGTGGTTTATGTGGGAAGAGAGGACGGCCCCCATGGGAGGGGTCAGCTGTTTCTTTTCCCTGCCTAGTTAACTCCTAGTGAGACCAGCATAAACCCCACACGTAATGGAGAGCTGCATCTGTCAGTGGACGATAGGAGAAAGGAAAAAAGTGCCCACCTCTAGATCCAAAGAAAGCATGCTCTGAGTCCCTTTAACCTCTGCTCCTTGCACTGTCTGCCATGGCAGAGGGTGAAGGGTTACATGCCAACAGTAGTCCTGCATGCAGCAATTTGTCTGATGCTTACCATCCTGGAGGTGTAAAAACTGATAGTGGCAATCCTGACATGCACACCCTCCCCCACTGGGTATGCACAGATTCCCTCTACAGATGACCCCAAGACCCCCACAAGGATGCAACCAAAAACGTCACCTTATTCTGTGTCAAATTTTGTCCCCCAAAAAGCAGGACACTGGCCCAAAAAAAAAAAAAAAAAAAAAACTCGTCAGGGCTGCCCCTAATGCACATGTATACATCCCCAGGACAGGCAATATGCATGTCACTCTGCTGCCTATGCCAGTGGTTCTCAACCCTGCTGAACACTAAATTATGTGGGAAGACTTAACGACTTCCCGACCGTCGGACGTCTATAGACGTCCTTGTCTTCAAGTGGTGATATCTGAATGATGCCGGCACCTACAGGCATCATTCACATATTTTTATCCGCCGGCGATTCTCTGCACCATAAAAACGATCACAGCGGCCGTTCAGCCGCTTGCTCGTTCTTATCGGCAGCGGGAGGGGACGTCCCCCCCACCCCCTCTCTCCGGTGCTTTTCCCGTGCCATCGGCAGCCCGTAGAACAAATCCATCGCCGGCAGAAGCTGAGCGCAGAGATGACTGATGACTAGATGGACGTCACGTTTGGGTCACGTGATGTAAACAATGCTCGGGGACTCGGCTGAAAAGACCGAGATCGCTTTTTTTTCCTGATCTCGGTCTTTCCAGCCTAGAGGGGAGATGTGGAGTCTTACTGACCCCATATCTCCCTATAAAGGAGGACCTGTCACACAACATTCCTATTACAGGGGATGTTTACATTCCTTGTAATAGGAATAAAAGTGATCAAAAAAAAAAAAATTTTAAAGAGAAAGCGTAAAAATAAAAACCAAAAAAGGTAAAATAAAATTTAAAGCGACCCGTCCCCGCGAGCTCGTGCACAGAAGCGAACGCACACGCAAATCGCGCTCGCATATGTAAACGTTGTTCAAATCACACACACGTGAGGTATCGCCACGTGTGTTAGAGCGAGAGCAATAATTCTAGCCCAAAATCTCCTCCAACTCTAAAAATGCAACCAGTAAAATATTTTAAAGCATCGCCTATGGAGATTTTTAAGTACCAAAGTTTGGCGCCATTTCCTGAGTGAGCGCAATTTTAAAGCGTGACATGTTGGGTATCTATTTACTCGGCGTAACATCCTTCACATTATACAAAAAAATTGGGCTAACTTTACTGTGTATATATATATATATATATATATATATATATATATATATATATATATATGTTTGGGGGTTCTGAGTAATTTTCTAGCAAAAAAAAAAACGATGATTCTTGCATGTAGGAGAGACATGTCCGAATTGGCCTGGTGGGGAAGAGGTTAAAGCAGTAATATGTTGCTCTACTGATGTCAGAATACTTCGAGTACCCTAATGAAATTCATAGTTTAGAGCAGGATTTCTCAACCAGGGTTCCTCCAGAGGTTGCAAGGGGTTCCTTGAGCAATGAGCAATTTCTACCTCAGATAAATTCCCGACATAATTGATATTTTTAGCTATCTGTAAGGGGGTAATTCTTCCCAATGACCACCAATGTAGGGAGCATTCTTCCCATGGACCATCACACTAATGTATCACAAGTTGTAGATTTTTAATTTTTAGCAGGGGTTCCCCGAGACTGGAGAATTATTTCAAGGGTTCCTCAATGTTGAAAAGGTTGAGAAAGGATGATTTAGAGCATGTTGACATTTGTAGCCATTTAGCAGCTAGATAGCTATACATTGTACTCCGCACATCTCTGCAATGCATTACTATTTCCCCATGTTTTCCTTTTACAAATGCTGTACCCTCTACACCTGTAAACCAGCCAGAAATTCAGGGTGCTCTTAACCTCTTGAGTTCTCAACCTAGCGCCTCTGCTGTACCAAAATCCCAACCAGTGTCATCGGCCCTGCCCTAGCTCTCACCTGCTGGACTACAGTTATGAGAACCGGGCAGGGGCTTGTGATTCAGGCAGTTTTGTCAGCCCAAACAAGAAGTTAGGAGCACACTAGACTTGTGGCAAGCTTTTTTTTTTTTTTTTTTAAACCAGACGCAGATTGACAAGCACCTGCTCACCACATTTACTATTGTGAACAAATGAGATGGAAAAAAATGTTGTGAATGATGGGTGCTTTTTAACAGGATTATTATTATTTTTTTTTACGCAGGTATTTTTTCACAAAGAATAAACCAAAACTAAAATGTATGCACAAATCTTTATTATGCATGTAAATGAAATTTTTCCATTCAGAAGTCGCATGGCATCTTTCCATTAGAACTTTTTTTTGAATATGTCTGAAACATAGGCCCTTATAAGCTCCGCTTATATCCATCTGTACACAATATTCAATCCACATACTATACAATATTATGCAGCCAAAAAAGAAGCTTGCACACCCAAAGGGAAGGGGAGGCAAATATCCGGTGCTCACCACAGCTGAAAGGGAGTTTATAGCCTTTTTACGTTTTAATATATTTATTTTTTATTTATTTCAGGTACTTACACAGTGCCGTCAATTTAAACAGCGCTTTACATATATATTGTGCATTCACATCAGTCCCTACCCTCAAGAAGCTTACAAACTAAGGTCCCTAGCTCATATGCATACACACATACTAGGGACAATTTTTAGACAGGATCTAATTAACCTATACATACACAGATGCTAGCAGCTTTATGTAAATAGACGTGTGTTGTACAAGTATGTGGGGGTAGCCATAATGGCACACTGCAAACACAGACTGTATTTTTAACTGGAGTGACTATGCTTAACTGTTTTATGCCTCTCTGGGCAAGTGCATCAGTCTGGTTAAAACACACTGTGGCTGGTATTCGCTCAGGAGCTATTCACCAGGGATGCCAAATGTGCAGCCACCAGAGAAGAAACTACAAAACTTTCTATGAAATACCAATCTTAAAACGTGGATCAAGGATGTTAAAGTTACATCAAATCGCTTTCAGGTAAATATGTCAAAAGGTGTACTCACTGAAAATATACTAGAGTTTCTCTTTAATGAATACAAACATATTTGTTTAGTCTGGTATTACAGATTGCTTTCATGGCTCTTTACCAAAGTAACGATAAGGCTTTAATTAGTGTTCCCCTCAAGTTCTCAGGGACCACTGACAGTCCATGTTTTTCACACTTGCAGATTAAGCACATATAAAAAGGTGTGTTGAACCTTGTACATACCACTGTCACATACTCTGCAAAATTCAAAGTATGCCCTACCCACCACTCAGTTAATGCTTTAACCTGTGAATGAAGAACACATGGGGTTAAAGGGAACTGTAGAAGCATCATAGAAAACACTAGTGTTAAAGCCTTCTACACACTACGAGTTGGGTTGAACGAAAACATTTTTGACAGCTCAGGTCAAAGCTGCTGTACCAGCTGTGTGATGTTAGTACAGCCATCTCCCCTGCTGAGCTATTGAGTTCTGATAGGGGGGACGTGCCCCCATCACCACTCAGCCACTGGCTGAGAGTACTTATAGGGAGCCAGTCAGGTATTTTTTGGTTGGGAGCCTTCAGACTGGCTGCCGTACACAGGTCAAATGTCGGCAGGTTCAATAGAAACAAGGATGACATTTGGCCTGTGTGCTCGAGGCTTAAGTTTTGCGAACTGGAGCAAAGATGCAGAGTTTCACAGCCAACATCACCACTTTCAATCTATTCTGAAGAAAAATAGAAACATGGCTGATCTAGTCAACTGTAAAACATTGTGCAAACATTTTCTCCAAGCAGAACAGTATTGGAAGGATTAATTTTGCTACAAGAAGACATCTAAAGATTTCATAATTTCATCTGGAGCAACAGTATTTTCCCAAAGAATGATGAAAAGTAAAAAGGCATTGCACAAAGCAACCAGATTTCAAGCACAAAAAATAGTCGCCAAGGACAGTCTCTAAATTTCATATAATTTCTCTATTAATAAAATACACTAGAAATGATTTTGTCGGTTACGGAAAGGACATCAACTTACAGAATGAGGGACCCATGTGTGGTGCTCAACTCCCTTTCAGCAACAGCACGTCTACCTGAATACCACCAGCATCATGCACTTCTCATTATGTAAATAGGTCAAAAACTGTGTTGCTGCAGACTGTAGTCAGTCATTCTTGAAAAATTTAGTCTTGCAATTCCTTGAACAAATCGAACCGATTTGGATGTGGCTCACAAGCTGGCAAACATTGCGCACATGCGTTTTAGAAGGCAAGCAGCATGTAGCGAACGCCATGGGTCAATAAAAACAAACCAAAAAAAAAAAAAAAAAAAAACACTATCCCATTGCCCTTATTGGTGTGCAATTCCTGCATAATACAAGTAAATTCTGTATAGTAAAAATATTTATACAGCTCTTAAAAAACAAAAAAGGAAAAAAAAAACAAACAAAAATATATGGTTAGGCATTTACTGAAAACAAAAATACAATCTGGTATTTTAATAAAAAAACAAAATAGATAAATGAAAAGGGAAAGTCAGTAGATAGGCCTGATCACTTCACTGATGTAATTGTTGTAAAGTGGCATTAAAATTCAAGCCCAGAACTGAAAAATTATGAAGGAAAACAGGACTGGTCTCTTCAGTAAGTGTATAAAACTAGTCATGAGGTAAAAACATGTTTTGGGTCACTGTCTGGACTGTAATTGGCAACACCGCAGAGTCCAATGGAGAGTGAGGACGCATCTTCCAACTTAACTTTAATGTTTTTATAGGGATCAAATAGGCAATGATAGTTACAATAGGGTTTAAAAAGCATGTACACAAGGCGTGCCAAACTGAAAGGCTGTACATTACCATAGAATATTTTAATGCTCAGGTGTTCCAATGAATCCAGCATGAATGACCTCTACTGAAGGAATATAAATACTTTAAAAAAAAGTGTGAAAATAAATTTTTCTTGAGTGGCGGGAGAAAATCATCTCAAGGGGAGAACTTCACTCAAAATCAAAACATCAAAACCAGAACAATCTGCAGCAATTGGAATGGAATAAACTTCTCTTCAGTTAAATCTACAAAGGAAAAAAAAAAAAAAAAAACAAACATCAATAAACCAGGTCCATCAAACACTGCCTCTTAAGCGTAACTCATACAATACTTGAGGGTTAAACTAGGTTTAATTTCACGTAGCACAATGATAAAGGTCATCTTACACATTTAGGGGAAACCTGGTAATGCTAGCTAATGTGCTGCAACATAAAAGTGAATCCAGCGCATGGCAAAGCAACACAATCACTTTGATGTAGGCCTTAACCACTTCAGCCCCGGAAGGATTTCACACTTCCCGACAATATTAAACACTTCTCAGATGCCGAGAAACCATGGATCCTGCTGCAGTACTTAACCACTTTACCTCCGGAAGATTTAACACCTTCCAGACCCAGCCATTTTTTGCGATACTACGCTGCATCACTTTAACCAATTCAGCCCCGGAAGGATATACCCCCTTCCTGACCAGAGCACTTCTTGCCATTCGGCACTGCGTCGCTTTAACTGACAATTGAGCGGTTGTGCGACGTTGTACCCAAACAAAATTTGCATCCTTTTTTTCCCCCACAAATAGCTTTCTTTTGGTGGCATTTGATCCCCTTTGCATCATTTCTGATCAACGCTATAAACAAAAGAGCGACAATTTTGCAAAAAAACCCCCAAAATTTCTTATTTTGCTAAAATAATTTTTCATCGGTTTTGGCCGATTTAGATTCTTCCTCATATTTTTGGTAAAAAAAACAAAACAAAAGAAAACACAAAAAAACCCCCGCAAATCGGCGTTTGGTTTGCGCAAAAATTGCCACGTTTATGGATGAGAATTCATTTCTGGGGTTTTTATGTTTTACTAGTAATGGCGTCAATCTGCGATTTTTAGCGGTACTGCGATATTGCAGTGGACATGTCGGACCACTGGCATTTCTACAGCGATCATTGCTATAATTTTGGCGCTATACACAAAAAATGACTGACAATTTTGAAAAAAAAAATCTATTTTTTTTTTACTTTTTGCTATAATACATGCCCCCCCCCCCCAAAAGGTATGTATGTATATACACACACACACACACACACACGTTATTCGTCAGTGTAGGCCGATATATATTCTACAAGTTTGTGGGGAAAAAAAAAAAAAAAATCGTAATAGGCGTATATTGATTAGTTTGGGCAAAAGTTTCTGCGTTTACAAACCATGAGAATTAATTTATGGAGTTTTTATTATTTATTTTTTTTATTACTAGTAATGGTGGCGATCTGCGCTTTTTAAATCAGGATTGCGATATTGGACATGACACTTTGCGTTCCAGCTCTAAAAAAAAAAAAAAATAAACACGCACTGGAACGTGTCCTTATTTTAGGTTAAGAAAAAAAGGGGGAAATAAAATGTACTGGACTGCACAAAAAAAACGCACTGGAACGCAACAAATCGCGCATGCAGCAAAGCATCCAGACTGCGTTTCTATGGTGTGAACTGGCTTTTATACAGTGATCAGATCTAAAAATAGCCACCGATTACTAAATGTCACTGGCAGGGAAGGGGTTAACCTGCAGGGGGCAATCAAGGGGTTAACTGTGTTCCCTAGGCATGTTCAAACTGTATGGAGGCTGGCAGGGGCATGACAGATCTAACGGATTCCGATAACAGGGATCAGTAGACCTCTGTCATGCCGTCTGACGGGGGGGGGGGGGAACCG
>BLSH010378271.1:34445-72033 GCA_018402905.1 Glandirana rugosa | reverse complement strand
TCATTTCAAACGACATTCATGTAATGAAAGGATTTCGCCTCGTCATACAGAACCGTTACGTATAACGTACGAAATAAGAAACGTATGCGACCCAACGACACCAAACATGGACTGGTCCGTCTCACCACTTTCCACCGAGGACCTTCTTTCGATGATACACAACAGTGAAAAACTCTCTTCATCGACATTTATAGGCCGTCTACTGTTCACGTACATTGAAATATGTAAATTCCTCAGTTTAAAAAACCATTCGTCTACCACATACGAAACAGAACCACTAAGGAACCTTTTTCAAAGTCGCTCCGACTTTGAAAAACACATGTCGGAGCAGTTAAGACGGCTCTCATAGGAAATCATTGTTTTTGTGACGTAATGCAACTTGTGCTCTTCAAGTCGGTCCGAGAATCGGACTAGTGTGAACCCAGCCTAAAGTTCAATGTAGAATAATATATATACACATTCAATTTGTGCTGTGATAAACTTCTGCAGATCCACTGTAAGCTGTTTGCACCAACTTCAGTCTACCATCACCAAGACAAAGCATACACCATCTGCTTACCAAAAAATTTGACTCCTTAAATGTATAAAGTTACATGCACTTGTCATCTGCCGGATATTTACAGCTACTTCTCTCAAAAAGTGACAACACATAGTAGCTTTCTTCCAGGAGCCACCTTTCACCACTCTGCCTGGTCAGGTACAAACCACAGCAACCCAGCGTATGCAAAGAATAAAGCATGCAATATGCATTGCCAAGACATACTGCTCCGCTTTAGGAAAGTAATGTACTTACAGCAAACTTTACTGGGATAAAGCAACAAATTGATTACTTGTCCCGGTATTGCGCTATAGCGTGCTTTATTCTTTGCATATATGGGGTTCCCTGTGGTTGGTACCAACCAAGCTACTATACCTATAGTGTTGCTTATCGAGTGAAGTGGCTGTAAATAGCCAGCAGATGGCAAGTGCAAGTGACCTCATAAGTGTAAGGCGTCACATTTTTTGGTACGCAATTGGTATGTGCTTTGTCTTGGTGATGGTACACAGAAGTAGGTGCAAACAGCTTGCAGTGGATCTGCACAGGTTTATCACAGCACTGTTTCATTGGATTTTTTGTGTAAAATATATGTTTTCTGCTTATTATTTATTGTGCTAGCACTTTGGAATGTATGTATATTCTCAATATCTGTCACTCTATAGCACTTTATTGTGTTACACACTTATATGATGGGTGTTTTCTTTTTATGTTTGCTTATGTAAGATATTTTGCTTTTTTTTTTTGTTCTGTGAAATTAGTCGAAATTAGTAAAACCTGCACTTTGTTTCAAGGCAGGTCTGGGGAGGGGCCAGGGGTGGAGCTGAAGGAGGGACCAGGGGTGGGGCTGAAGGGGGCCCCATCAGGAAGGCTGTACGGGGCCCCATGATTTCTATCAGCGGCTCTGCCCATACCGCAGATACGCACACAAGGCTCTGCCCACTCTGCTCGGCTACCTTGCACCATGACATCACACGACATGCTCCACCAGAACCACCTGAATACACTGTAGCAGGCAGTCGGATGGCCTCCGCCGGCTCCAGACTGAGCCTAGCATCACAGCCATATTTTTTACTGGCAACCTTTTCCTTTCACTGGCATTTACTGGCAGGAGGAAATTACCTGTTTTTTACTGGCTGCCAGTAAAAATACTGGCAGTTGGCAACACTGGGTCCTGTGCGTCTCACCCTGATCTGCACATGTTCTCTATTTTTAGGCACTGTGGAATTTGTAGAGGGCGATCTTCTGACAGCCTAAAGCCCCGTACACACGGTCCGAAAATTGGACGACAGATCGTCCAGTTTGTTTTGCATGCTGATCTCGAGTTTACTAAAGTCACAAAAATTCTTCTACGACAGAATAAAAAATCGGAAGTGATGTCATGTGTTGTAGTGTATTTGTATTGCATTTTCGGATGACAGCTGTGCTGATTAAACGAAAATCGTACGATGTGTTATCATACGATCAAAATTTTCAGATATGTTCGGATATTATCGGATGAACTGTCATGATCGGTTCTCGTATTTACGATCGGATTATCGCATTGTAAGCAGTATTTTTCATCTGATTTTCGGATCGTGTGTACGGGCCATTAAAACGGAATTAAATCCTCCTATCCTTTACAGCCAAGGAATCTGCTTCTGTTTGAACTGCAACTGTCATTGTACTGCACATGTGATCAGTTATGACACCAGTCATTTGATGGCTTGACAGTGTGGTTGAGACACAAGCAAATGTGACAGTTAGCAATCCTGCATTCCAGGAATGTAACTGTGTTTTTAAACCATTAAAGGAGAATCACTTGCCAAAGCTTTTGCTGTACTTCTGTGAATCTCAGGAGTGCAGTTTGTTCTGCACTCCTGTGACCCATTTTCAGCTGACATCACAGAGCCGGTCCAGGCTCGTCAAAGATTGCGACCATATGGTCAGGATCTGCCCACGTGCCTGGACCAACACCCAGCTCACCCTCTGAATGAGCTGCTGAGAGCCTGAGTTGGCTGCTCCCACCCGCTCCACGGGCCAGCCCTGCAGTGAGCGCAGGGCAGCAGAGCAGAGAGCATGTGACTAACAGTCACCAGCTCTCTGCTCACGGAGCTGTGAGAACTGAGTGATCAGCAGTGTGCAATCGCTCAGTTCTCAGTGTTGGAGCCGACGGGGGACAGATCCAGCTAGGTAAGTATGATCAAAAAAATAAAAAATTCCCATACTTCTCTTATAAATCAATGAGTTTAGCTAGCTTTATGATTTACTGCTGTTCAGGGCACTAGGCTTCAGCAAAATAACAGCCTCCAGCGAGAAGAAACAGAAGATAAAGACAGGCCTCCCGGTAGCCGCACATCTATACCACCCCTGGGATGAGCATGTGAGTGGCAACCATCGGCCTGGACTCCGACCAGGCCATGTCCCAAACACGGGTATCCCCATGACAAAGCTCTGAGGGGCAGAGCAAAATGCATTTAGGGCGTGGCCTGGTTAGAGAGCCATGTGTTTTTCTTTAGGAGATTTTTCTGGAGCAAAATATCTACTTAACTTCTAGTCTTATATAGTGTTCCCATTGAAGGGCATTGGTTATTGTCAGTTACCACCTGCTAGAATTAGAGCTCCACAAGGCCGATGGCTGCATCAGGAGCAAAGAGGGCAGGTTCTATATGGGAAGAGGTTTCTATGATTGCGGTATGGTTCTCAAGCCATGCTATTGTGGTGCAGATTTTATCTTCCTAGGCTCCAAGATCACGGCAGATGGTGACTGTAGCCATGAAATTAAGAAATGCTTGCTTACTGGGAGGAAAGCAATGGCAAACCTAGACAACATTATGAAAATCAGAGACCTCACCCAACCGACAAAGTGTCGTATAGTCAAGTTATGGTATTCCCAGTAGTAACCTATGGCTGTGAAAGTTGGACCATAAGGAAGGCTGAACGCTGAAGAATTGATGCTTTTGAACTATGGTGTTGGAGAAGACTCTTGAAAGTCCCTTGGACGGCAAGAAGATCAAACCAGTCAATCCGGAAGACAGCAATCCAGCTTGACTATTTAGAGAAAGTAAAATTTGTAACAAGGTTTCCATAGATGAATCTGAAGACAGGTCATTAATGGAGGAGACTGCTACCTGGAAAATTAAAGCCACCAAAGGAGGCACTGGGTTGTGGCACCTGCTTCCCACCACCCTGATGCAAAGCAGCCAGGTACCACTTGTGCCTTACTGCCCCATACTGGGCAGGCAGCCGTGGCTTGGAGGGATGGAAGCCTTGAGCCCCCAGCATCACGCATACGTAAACACATACGTGTGGCCGTATATGTACATAGACACCTACTTACAAAACCACTGACTGCAGTATGCATGTTACATATCACCACACATGCTGAAGTGAGAGCAACAATTCTAGGGTCAATATTTGTTGTTAACTTTAAACCGATGATCTTTAAAAGCTATTGACCTATGGACAATTTTGGGTGCTGAAGTTTGTTGCCATTTTACAGATGTAGTGGACCCCTGACTCTGTCCGGCGACACGATCCCAGGCCCTGATCCCTTACTGGAGCAAGCAGCCAGGCACAGGGTAGGTGGGTATTTGGAGGTGGTGGTGATGGGGGGGGCAGTAAAATTGGGGCTTAAATGCCTGCTTTTTATCATCACCACTTGTGCCAACGGGCACAAAATGTAGTGTTTGATCTGGACATTTTAGGACCAACTCACACAACTACCTTAACATGTTCAGGGTCTCTGATCATTAGGGATGAACTCAGGCATGTTCAGTTCATATCCTAGTCAGAACCCACCTCAGCGAAGCCACTGTCACTGTACAGGGTCAAGTATAAGCTTACAAGACATACATACTCATTGTATTTGTGTGGCTGTGGAGCAAGGAATGCCCTGGGCCCAGATGATTGGCCCAGTACACTAAGTGAGTCCTAGCAGACTCGCTTAGACGGGTTCAGACTAGAAACTTAAAGCACATGAGCTTATTATTTCTGATCATGTCCTGCAGCTTGTCTGCACTTCCTGACCATCTCATTGTCCAATTTTACGAATTGTAGCCTTAGTTTCCTGTTCTGGCAGGAAAAATATTTAAAATTGCTAGTGTTTTGAAACCTTGAACACATCGAAAAATTAAATGGTAAATCAATGTCTCAAAAGTGAAAAAAGTAACACATAACAAAACACAATCTCTGTCAGTCTGTCAATCATTGGTTCCGTTCGTAACGCTAGACTTAATACTTAATCATGCCTGGAACTCTGAAAGAGAAACTGTTAAATGAAAAGCAAAAAAGCAAGCAACAGTACAACAGCAACAGTACAAAGAAGATTACAATTGCTGCAATCTGATTTGCTCTCGAAAGCAGGCACATCCTTCAAATTAAATTTAAAATTAAATATACAGTATCTCACAAAAGTGAGTACACCCCTCACATTTTTGTAAATATTTTATTCTATCTTTTCATGTGACAACACTGAAGAAATGACACAAATTGCTACAATGTAAAGTAGTGAGAGTACAGCTTGTATAACAGTGTAAATTTGCTGTCCCCTCAAAATAACTCAACACACAGCCATTAATGTCTAAACTGCTGGCAGCAAAAGTGAGTACATCCCTAAGTGAAAATGTCCAAATTGAGCCCAACTAGCTATTTTCCCTCCCAGTGTCATGTGACTCGTTAGTGTTACAAGGTCTCAGGTGTGAATGGGGAGCAGGTGCGTTAAATTTGGTGTTATCGCTCTCATTCTCTCATACTGGTCTCTGGAAGTTCAACATGGCACCTCATTGCAAAGATCTCTCTGAGGAGCTGAAAAAAAAAAAGAATTGTTGTTCTACATAAAGATGGCCTAGGCCAGGCATCCTCAAACTACAGCCCTCCAGCTGTTGCAGAACTACACATCCCATGATGCATTGTAAAACTCTGACATTCACAGACATGACTAGGCATGATGGGAATTGTAGTTCCTGAACAACTGGAGGGCCATAGTTTGAGGACCCCTGGCCTAGGCTATAAGAAGATTGCCAAGACCCTGAAACTGAGCTGCAGCACAGTGGCCAAGACTATACAGCGGTTTAAAGAGGAAGTAAACCCAGATGGGGTTTACTTCCGCTGTATTCCTCTGCAAAGTAGAAGCATAATGGGCTACTATGCATCGCATAGTAGCCCATTATGTGTCACTTACCTGCAAACGAAGCCTGCGACATCCAGCAATGTCCCCTGTGCAGGCCGCGTCCAACTTCTGACCCTCTTCCTTCTGGGGCCCCAATCTCCGGCTCTGTGACTGGTCAGAGTCGCGTGACGTCACTCGTGCGCATGTGCCTGGGAGCCGCCAGTCACGGCATGATCACAGTGGAGAAACGGCACAGAGGCCATCTCTTCACTGCACATGTGCTGAAATGACGTCAGCACATCTAGGAAACTGTATATCTCCTGAACCGTGCAGGTTTAGGAGATATGCAGGGCACCTACAGGTAAGCCTTATTATAGGCTTACCTATAGGTTAAAGTGGTTGTCACAGGTTGACATGATTCCCTCCCTCTGGAGACTGGGCCGCAGGGTACTCTTCCAACATGATAATGACCCCAAACACACTTCCCAGACGACCACTGCCTTGCTAAAGAAGCTGAGGGTAAAGGTGATGGACTGGCCAAGCATGTCTCCAGACCAAAACCCTATTGAGCATCTGTGGGGCATCCTCCAGCTCTGTGATATCATCATGGAGGAGTGGAAGAGGACTCCAGTGGCAACCTGTGAAGCTCTGGTGAACTCCATGCCCAAGAGGGTTAAGGCAGTGCTGGAAAATAATGGTGGCCACACAAAATATTGACACTTTGGGCCCAATTTGGACATTTTCATTTAGGGGTGTACTCACTTTTGTTGCCAGCGGTTTAGACATTAATGGCTGTTTTGAGTTGAGGGGGCAGCAAATTTACACTGTTATACAAGCTGTACACTCACTACTTTACATTGTAGCAAAGTGTCATTTTTTCAGTGTTGTCACATGAAAAGGTATAATAAAATATTTACAAAAATGTCAGGGGTGTACTCACTTTTGTGAGATACTGTAGCTGACATTTTTGACACTTTTTTGGGAACCAGTGACATCATTACAGTAATCAGTGCTAACAATATGCAGTTATTGTATTGACACTGGCAGGGAAGGGGTTAACACTAGGGGCGATCAAGGGGTTAAATATGTCCCCTCGTTGTGTGTTCTAACTATATGGGGGATGGGCTGCCTGAGGGTTTCCACAGATCCATCTTCCTGTATAGCAGAAAGACAGGACCTGTGTGATCTCCCCTGTCAGAACGGAGATCTGCCTTGTTTACACAGGCAGAGCCCCGTTCTGTCACTGCGGGGAACGATTGAGTCCACCCCAACCGCCAATTCGCTCCCCCGCTGGCCAGTGGGAGCGCGTGCCCACAATAGCGAACCAAAAAATGCAACCTGATGTGGGAAAAAAAGTCCCTGACCCACCCAAAAAAAACGCACTGGTGGAAAACGCACAGATGTGAATGTGACCCATAGGAAACCATGTTAAGTGGACTGTAGTGTGCTTCTGCAAAACTTAAAATGCGCTGAAAAAAAGCATAGCGTGTGAACCAGGCAGTACAGCTGCAGCTAATGGAAAAATAACAAAATAGTTTCTTTGTAGTTAAAGCCTAAAGCCTAGTGCACACGGGATAAATGTAGGGTGACATTGACCGGTTTAATAAAAACCGTCCCACACATTGGCCATATGGCAGCCATTCGGCCAGCTTCTGTCAGATGAGCATGCTGGAAAACCAGCAGCCGACCGGCTCACAATCAGCACTCTCAGCCGATTCTGGTGGGGGGGAGGGGGCATCCCTCTGTCAGAATACAATAGCTCAATGGGGAACATCGCTGTACTAAAGTTGGATTGTTAGTACAGCGGCTCTGACCTGAGCTGTCTGTTTTTTATCGTTCAACCCATTGGGTTGGTCAAAAAAAAAAAACTGATCATGTGTACCAGGCTTAATGGTTGGTTGTGGAGGGTGTAAGATTTTAACACGGCACTCAGTTGCACCAGCACAAGGGGCACTTTTCATTAAAGCGATATTGAATTCAAAACCAGAAAAAGTATTATATTGTAGGTTGCCAATCATTAGATGTGGTGGCTGCATCACTTTTCTTCTCTTTGGCTTTTTTGACTCTTTCAGCTGCTGATCTTGCTACACACACACCTCCGGCATAAGTGAGATACAACTCTGGAGGAATAAGCAGAAAAGGCCCAGCAGACAGCAGCATTGTCAGTTTGGGGGGGAGGGTAGTATTAAAGGAGTTGTAAACCCATGTGGTTTTCCACCTTAATGCATTCTATGCGGGTCCTCAGTGGATAGAATGATAGAAGCAGGAGCCATTGGCTCCCGCTGCTGTCAATCAAATCCAGTGACACGGGAGCCAGGGCTGAGTCCTGCTGTCTGTGTCAATGAACGCAGCAGCAGGGCTCGGGAGCGCGCCCACATGAGTGCCCCCCATGGAAAGTGGCTGTCTGTGGGGGCACTCGATCAAAAGGAGGGGCCAAGAGCGCCGCCAGGGGACCCCAGAAAAGGAGGATCAGGGCCGATCTGGGCAAAACCCTTGCTCAGAGCAGGTAAGTATAATATGTTTATTATTAAACCCCCCCCAAAAAAGAAACCTTTACAATCACTTTAAATGTATTTGCAGTTTAACAAGTTGAAGCCAAACTCCAGATCACACTTTATAATCCGTTACAGCAAACAGTTTTTTCTCAATGTGGGATAAAGGTTTTACACGAATAAATAAAAGCTTATCATTTTAATCACCCCTGCCGAAGTTACATGGTTTGTCTCATCTGTAAACTGATACATTCTGCCGGAGCTTGTGCTTTTGAAAAACAACAGACTTGCTGGCTGATTCACCAGATGAAATTAGAAGAAAGCTTATAAAAAGGAAACCAATGCAGCCACCACATTTAAAAATTGTTAAGGTGCAATGTAATAATTGTTTGCTTTGGGGTTTAATACAGCTTTAAGGCCTCTTTCACACTGGAGCCGCCCGATCGTCAGCGATAAACTGCCGCTAATTTAGCGGCAATCTAACGCTGTAATAGCGGCGCTATGGCGCCACTGTTCGGGGGGCAGCATGGCTCTTTTAACCCCCCCACAAGGGGTTAAACAGAGGCTAAAAGTGCCGGCGCTCTTCGCTCCCGGATAGGTGTACAGCCGCTATGGGATCGCTGCCCATTCAATCTAATGGCACGGGCGGTGGAGGAGTGGTGAATACACTGCACCACACATTCCTGAAAAATCATGCTCGCAGGAGTTTAATTTTACTCCTGCAAGCGCACCGCTCTGAGCCGCCCCACTGTGAAAGGACACACTGGGTTGAATGGGGAGACGCTTTACATGCGCTATTTTTAGCGCAATAGCGCCTGTAAAGCAACAAAGCTTCGGCTTTAACTTTCACTGATCGCTGTAAATCAGTGTTAGTGATCAGAGAAGTACAACATGCTTGTGTCTCCTGCACAGACTGGAGCCTTGACTGTCAAAACTGAAATGAGTCCTGGGGAGTGTTTCATCCAGTGGGGAGGGCCCCCTGTAGGGTGTAGAAGGTACCCCCTTATTACTTATAAAAGGGAGTATCTCATACCCCCACAGTCTAAAGCCTCATACACACGATCCGATCTTCAGACGACAGAACGTCTGTTTTTTGTTGGATGCTTGTCTCATGTCGAACAATACGAAATTTTTCTTACGACCAAACTCAAAGTCAGAAATGACGAAATGTTTTGAATATTTTTGCAAATTTTTTTGGTTTCTGAGCATGCGTAGTCTCCGTTGTATGATTTTTTTCATACGAAAACTGTACTAACGGAACGAAAATCAGACGTGGCGTTGTCGTGCAACAAAAATGTTATAGCCTGCACATCCAGCTTTTGTCTAACGAAAAATCAAAATCTGCTATTGAAAGGAGCATACTAACAGTAAGAATTTCGGATGACAGGCTGTCAAACGAAAATTCCCGTCCGAAATTTGCATTGTGTGTACGACCCTTTAGAATGACAATGGCCATGTATTTAAGGCCTTTTATTTTTTGTCCTCTCATGGCCATGTTATAGGTCTTCTACAGTGTGTTTTTACAGCATTTTTAAAATGTCAGTGCACTACACTACACGGGTGTCATTCTACTTCTGACCCATAAGAGATCCAAGTGTATTTCCATGTGCAAATATACAATCAGCAAAATATTTTGTTATCCACTAGATGGCAAGAGTGCTTCACGTATGTACAGATACCTTATCATCAGGAGAATTGCTGATTCATCACTCTGATTCTTCTGAATGTTTCCACATACACCTGACTAATCTGCAGAGAACTAGGTTTAGCAAGCCAGCTAATCCTGATTCCTCAATTTTAGGGTTCTCTGCAGATTGGACATACGAATATTCATTAAAAACTGATTTGCTACTCAACTTGGAAGTATATGGTCATAACCTTTCACCAGGCACAGAGGAGAAGATAGACCGCATAGGAAGATTTCCAAATGGCACTCAAAACAAAATGTATTTATGGGTTGATGAATAACTTTTAGCCCTTTACATGGGAACTCTTTGTTAATGTCTTTACCACTAAATTGATAAAGGATTTTTACAACATCTGTTGTGGTTGGAGTAACAATGGTTTGTTAAAGAGAACTTTTCCTCAAAGAAATATGTAGGCCACTGTTGCTGACCTCTTTTAAAGATCATTCTCTGATTATCTCTGGATGCAACACTTTCAAAGGGTCTAACCTTGAATAAGAATTTAACCATTAGAATCAGGCGCATGCTTGTTGTTAGATTACAGCTTTTATTACTTTAGCATATTAAGAAGAATGGAACCGGTTTCTGACTGCTATATGACTGGTTGCCAGGGGTTACAGTTTGCACACTGCTATCTTGCTTTGGGTGTACATAAATCAGATCCAACCACAATAATCAGGCATGCAGCCAGTGGAATCTTTGTTTTTCATCGGGCTACAACAGTGTATGGAATTACTATTCCTGTCAGCCTTGTAACAGCAGGAAGGCGCCTCCATCCCTATAGTAAACCATTGCACCCTGGGCAGCTTCCCCTCCTGCCCACTCCTTGCCCCGGCCCTGTATAGGGGTACACTTTCCAAAAGAAGAGTTTTACAGTTTGGTCAGCACATGGATGCCTGCACTAAGATAAATATGGTGGTTCCCATCGCTGACCTCTGAAAAAATGCTTTCCACACTCTGAGCAAGCCATCTGATTCTTTTTATGATAACATGCATAGGGTTATTTCAGACACTGAACTTGGATTTGACACCCATGATACTGTATCAGCACTGTGGAGTTAATCTACCTATCTGTTACAACCTCAGAGTATGGGAGAGAAGACTTAAGCAATACCAAAACAAGGATCACTCTCCTAGGTTTGCTGAAATTAGGGCATTGGTCTTGACTTGAAGGCTAAAGCAGGGACACCAGGGATCTCTCTCATTTTAGGTCTGAATGCAAACTTGCCTAATGAGGGGGGAGGAGTCACAAGTAAAAAGCCAAATCCCTCTCCCCCTCCCCTCTCCCAGAATGATCAGATAACAAAGGACCTGTTAACAGGCTTTTTCTCAAGTCAGATGGGTTCACATATATGCAATGCAGCGAATCCTGTGCTTTTGCCGCACTGCATTGAAATTGTACGACGTTCATGCGATTTGCTGCGGGTGTCAATGTTAAAGGAAAAGTTCACTTTTCGTAACATGTTACACCCATATCCCTGGTGTAACATGTCATGAACGGACTGGCCTCCGCACCCCCTGATTCCCTGGCTTGACAGCTAGCGGGAATCTTCTCCAACCCCCATGCTAGCTGTCACAATTTAAAAAAGACTTGGCCGAGCGGGGCTCAACCCGCTCACTCATTGACAGTGCCCTGGGAATGGAAAACTACAAGGTCCGGCAGCCTTTAGCGATGTCGGCTTATAGTTTTCAATGAACTACCACGGCGCTGTGGAGCGATGTCAGATTGCATCTGTTTGTCCTTATGGGATGTACGGGCACACAGATACACTGACAGATCTTCAGGAGATCTGCTGATCACTGGTGAAATGCTTTACAGGCTCAAGAAACATAAAATAAATGCACGTTTTTTACTTGCAATAAAATGTGCATTTACTATTTTTTGTGAAAAGGTGAACTTATTCTTTAAATTAGTGACACTCCGAAACGTCTTGCAAAACACAGTGCGATTGCCTGAATCAGATTGCATGGGTGTGAACACCCATGCGATGCAATTCCAGTGTGGCAAAAAAAAAAAAGGGTCCTGCACCATTTTGGTGCGGATGCGGTTTCGATTTGAGCTATACAAAATGAATAGGCTCAAATCACACTGCAAAGAATCGCATGTGGTTTGAACAGAAATGCGGTGTGATTTCTGTCTGAATCACATGCGGTTCCCCACACCGTACCACTGTGAACCTAGGCTTAAACTGATGCCATACGCATGTAAATGGGGATAAAGGTTAGCACAAGATATGTGCACTTTGAATTGCAAGACAATACACATAAACCAAGGGTTGTAATCAGAGAATGGCTCAGTATAGATTCTATATAAGTGCTATGTAAAGTCCCAAAAGAAAAAAGCTTCACAGGGCAGCTCAGTGGAAGCGAAGAAGATCTTCTGGAGAACTGGAGAGAGAAGACAGAAGCACCCCTAAGTGTGGCTTTTGATAAGTTTAATGGTAAAAAATATATACACACAAACATATGAGTTGTAAAAGCATTGCAGTGTTAGTCACTGCACACTATGTAAGTGTCCACGCTGTCTGGGAGGGGATGGACGAGAGACCACAGCTCCACAGCATCAACCTGGGGTCCAGGACCGGTCAGCGCCAGTGGATTCCAGCGCTTCCTGTGACGATGGACGAGCTGGGATGGAGTCACTTACCGGTGGTCACATGGTGGTGAATGGCGATGCGTTGTCTGAGCATGCGCTCCTTCTTCAGGCCATAATACCGTCCTCTTAGGTGTGGGCTCTTATATGGGCAACACAGGATGACAAGAAGATGTGAGGACGTCCCTCGTTGGGGGTGAAACAGACTGTGATTGGTCTACATTACACATGGATCGAAAAAGGATAACCAGGATAAAAATAAATTGAAAAGAAATCAGGGCTGGTGCAAGGATTTTTGACACCCTAGGCGAAATCTCATTCCGCCGCCCCCCTTGGCGCCACCCCTGACTCCACCCCCTTTTCCCTGTCCAGCCTGATTAGCGCCAATGTATTGCAGCCTGATCAGCGCCAATCAAATGCAGCCTCACCAGCGCCCATAAAATACAGCTTTACCAGCGCCAATCAATACAGCCTCACCTGTGCCCATCAAATACAGCTTCACCAGCGCCAATCAATACAGCCTCACCTGTGCCCATCAAATACAGCTTCACCAGTGCCAATCAATACAGCCTCACCTGTGCCCATCAAATACAGCTTCCCCAACGCCAATAAATACAGCCTCACCCATGCCCATCAAATACAGCTTCACCAGCGCCAATCAACACAGCCTCACCTGTGCCCATCAAACACAACTTCACCAGCGCCAATCAATACAGCCTCACCTGTGCCCATCAAATACAGCTTCACCAGCGCCAATCAATACAGCCTCACCTGTGCCCATCATATACAGCTTCACCAGCGCCAATCAATACAGCCTCACCTGTGCCCATGAAATACAGCTTCACCTGTGCCCATCAAATATAGCTTCACCGGTGCCCATCAAATACAGCTTCACCTGTGCCCATCAAATACAGCCTCAGCAGGGGTGGGTGGGGGGGGTGGGTGTTATTTGGCAGATCAGTAACTATTTCTATATACATTTGCAAATGGCATGTGATAATACAATCTCATTATCTCAGTCAGACAGTGCCAGTTTTTACATGAATCAATGCAGAGCAGCCAGGGACAGATCAATGGTGGCCAGGCGCCCCTAGGAGGCAGTGCGCCCTAGGCGGCCTCCTACTCCGCCTATTGGTAGAGCCGGCCCTGAAAGAAATTGATATGTATGCCTGTTTATTTATGACTTCTATGTGATTGAGGTGGAACTTTGTCAGAATGATGTTGGTGTATATATAAATGGAATTATGCACGAAATACATTGCGCTCGCCCTTGCTCCAGCATAGGCAGTGTCGTAACGTAGCCGTCGCAGATTAGTCGACCCGTCTCCTTTCCTCATTGGCTCCTCTGTGTCTACCACGTCAAACCCAGACTCGGCTTTTCTCTATTTAATGGGGATGCAATCCATGTGGCTGTGTATTGGTCCCCCGGAGCCATGCTTTTACGATATTGCCGTTGGGTATGTACACCTCCTTATCTATATCTGATCTTTTTGAGGTTTTTTGACGCTGCCCACATGGGTTACTACCCTTTCCCATGCATAAGGTATACAGATTTATGCTATGTCATCCTTATTGTTCTGTTTCTTTACATGCGCTGCATGACAGACACATACTTTTATAAACTTTTTCCTTCTGTAGACACCTGTTTTAGGTGCCTTTTTTGGGGCCAGGGGTCAGCCGGCGCCGGTCTGTGTGCAGCGTGATTTGGGCTGGCCTTACGCCAATGTCAGACCTCGGTGCCCTCACGCTGCGTCCTGGATGGGCGCGGACTGCTCCCCTGCCCCATTGTTGTTTTTGATATGGCCTTTTTCGTTGTTCATAATAGTTTATAATAGCATCCTACAAGTCATGCGTTTTTAATTCCCTGTTCAGGGTATTACCTGGTGCATGCCGGGCCTCAGTGCAGCGTGAGGTGAGCTGGCCTTATGCCAATATCGGACCTTGGTGCCCCCGCGCTGCTCCCGGGTTGATATGCGCCACTCTTTGTCCCACTGCCTTGTATCTTGGATTCTCACCCTTCACAAATACCACAGTTACAATCTTTTTTTTTTTCTCTCTCATTCCACAGTTGACTTTTGTCTAAATCCTATGTGATGAGTTGGCTTCTGGTTTATTGTACCATTAGTTATATATACATATGTAAATCCCTCTCCTTTTAATTGTTTTTGGAGTTCATAATTACGAGCCAATATCAGTGCACCTTAGATCTAGGACCACTGAGTCTTATCTACATTTTTGTTATATTTACATTTCTTAGCAAATATATTATTTTCTTCTGCTTTTCTGTTAATCACACACAGTGACCTTCTACCCTGCTTTTTTGGTCATGGTGAGTTCGGCTTGGGGTTTTACCCCACCCCTTTGACGTTGGGGAACCATATACAGAGCTGCAGGGTGAGCCCTATGTGCTATTTGCTGACTCTATGGAGCTGGATTGTTTATTGAATTCTGCATACACTATCTTGATTTTTATTCAATTGTACAAACTTTACTGTAACTTACATGCTAATCTCTTATTGTTTTGTAGTTTACCACTACTAGTCCACTGAAGAAGCTGGGACACGGCGAAACATGTTGGGACACTATCCATCTGTATTGTTGTAAACCCTTTGTATTAGAATGTTATGTCTGTGCCATTATGCATTACTTATAATGGACTAATATTTTTAATCAATCATGTGTTACCTTTTGTATTTTAATTGAATACCATTACCATATATTTGATTTTACCTTTGCTGTTTCAATAGTTGTACAAGCACTGAAAAAATTCCCACGACTATTATAGACCGTCATGGTCTATTTCTCGCAATATCAGATATTTATCATAGTGTGTACACGTGGCATTAGTTTTAAAAGCATGCAGAGCTTACTAGTAAGAAAGCCCATCAGAGTCTTTTAAACATATTGAAAAACTAGTGTAGCACCCTTTAGTGTGCAACTACTGTAGGTAAATCGTCTCACAGTAGCCTGGTTAATTGGTTGGGGTTACTGTAGGTCAGGCTGAAGGGCTCTACAGGGCAGGCCTCTGGTACCTCTCCCTTGTTCTAGAAACTTGGAGAAGTTTCTAGAAGCTAGTGCATGGAGGCCAGGAGGTCCTGAAATGCATACTTGAGGGAATCTGGCCAATCCATATGCAGAAGGCCTGGCAGGGTGGCTGGATCAGCCCTTAAATATTCTGGAGCCTGGCCAGCATAGGGAGTCGGGTGGAAGATGGAGTGAGGCAGCTGTGTTGTGCGGCCTGGGAGGGGCTCCAGGTTGAGGGGGGTTCTGCCTCCAAGCTGGGAGCTGAGAAAAGGACAGAGGGATCTCTACTATCCCATGGTCTCAGTTGGGAGACACCCTGCTTTGCAAAGAAGGTCCTGGACCGCAGGAGACCTGAACAGTCGTCTCTTCTGAGGCAGCAGCATTTTCAGGGACAGTGAGTACCTCTACATACCCCAGGTAAAAAAGGGTTAAAGTTGCCGGATGTAGTATCAAGCAAGCTTTTCTGAGACTGTGCCAACAAGCTGTGACCCAATCCCCTGTCCTACGACATTGAACTAAGCAGCCAGGTGGACTCATATTTTAAAGAAAAGGGACATAGAGCTCGTGCAAGTGGAGATTTTGCTAAAATTCTACTCGGGGACACAGAACTCCCATAAAGTGAGATTTCTTTGCCAAGTTCATCGAGACTGTTGCTGTTCCTGGAGGGAATACAGTCAAATATATGTTCATTTTTCTGGATTACATAGAGAAGGAATTGTCCTCATTTGTTGTTCTTCAAGTAAAATTCGCATAAATCCCATACCCTATCCAAATAGTTTTTCCCAAAAAAAAAACAACAAACAAGTTCATGGAATGTTTCTGGTCTCTGAATAAGAATTGAAAGTGCGTGTTTCCTGACTGTGTGGGAATAGGGGGGACACAAAATCCAGCAGCTTTTGCGGGGGTAGCAGTACACTAGAATAACAGAGTTTTTTCCTTTAGATATATTTTAAGGTGATGCTGTCTATGCAAGGGTTAAAAGCAATTGCAGGTATCCAATTCAAAATTCTTCATATAGCATATTTGATCCTGGCCAGATTAGCCAAGTTCTTTCCCTCTCAGTCCTCTGCCTGTTGGCGTTGTGCTGCCCCACAGGCAGATTTTATTCACATATTTTGGAATTGCAAGTCTATCCAACAATTTTGGTTGAAAGTCGTGTAATGTGTTGGGGGGGGGGTCACAACTATATATATTCAACCTACCATTGAAATTTGTATATTGGGCCTGATAGACACCCTAAGCCTGAAGAAAAGAGCACGCACCCTTCTCACATTATTTTATTATGCCAGGAAAACGCATTGTCTTTTCATGGAAGAAACCCATGGTCTCGTCAATATCTGCCTGATAGGCTTTAATTAGCAAGACCCTACCTACCCTTATAGAATGCTACCTATGTCAGTAGAAGTCTGCCAGACAAATTTGACAAGGTGTGGGGGAGTTGGGTGAATGATATAAACACGGTGTCCGATTAATTGTTTGATGTTACGATTTTGTCCCCTTTTAATGTATAAATTGAGGTTGTTTGATCACTTTTATGTGCTCTAGTATCTCTTGGTGTGTGCTTATGGAGATGGAGTCTCATCCCCATCTAAAACTGTGCCTGGCATCATTCTGCCTAGCCGTAATGCACCCTATGGAGATTGGGTATTGTTACTGTTATAAAAATATTTTGCAAATGCAAGACCCTCTGGTACGTCTGGATTGAGTTTTCCACATCCGATACTCTTAAAAGAATGCTATAAACCATAGCTTTTCCCTCTTTGGACACTTGGATTGCTAGGTATTCTCTTTCTCTCTTTCTTCTCCTCAGTATCCAACTTTTCTGAACTTGTTCTTTCTTCCGCTTTCCTATTCCTTCGATATGTTTATAAGTTCCTTTCTTTCTATTGAACGGACAACCTATTATCACTCCACATCGTG
Source organism: Glandirana rugosa (assembly GCA_018402905.1). Lineage (NCBI taxonomy): Eukaryota > Metazoa > Chordata > Amphibia > Anura > Ranidae > Glandirana > Glandirana rugosa. Next base: position 54,695 of record BLSH010378271.1, on the reverse strand, counting down.
GGTCTTGCAGAACAGAGTTTTTGTTAATCTGTGTTAAATGTATAAACCATACACCTACACATAATGTTGTCTATATTTCTATATTGCCTTTTAAAACCAATAGAGACCTATTTGCCTCTAAAAATATTTTGTGCATACTTCATTTTGATGTGAATTGTAGAAGAATGCTTAAAACACAACTTTGTACTGACCATTGGTGCTGAACCACTATCTTGTATGCTGTACTTGTGGTTACAGTTGTAACTGTGTATGCCTCTTGCATACTGTATACCTTCTTAAATGAATAAAGAAAATTTTGTGAATGAAAAAAAAAATGCAATTGCAGGTAGAGTATTCACTAAGCAGAGCCGCTTGCATGGAAGCTCCATCTGCAAGAAGTAAATATTAAACTTTTACAGTGTCCAGGAAATAGGCCCACTAAAACTGAAGCAGGCTATTTTGGGACAGTGTAGTTGGTGAGGATCAGGTCAGCAGCACTGCAGCCTTTGAAGGATTAGGGTGAAAAGAAGACACCAAAAATGAAGGTTATTAGCGAGGACTGTGGTGTTGTGGGGTTCAGGAACAGTGGAGGTAGTGCTGAGGACATAGAGCAGAATTTGTTTTTGTTGCTGGGGAGATTTTTAGTGGGAAATGAGGCAGTGGAACCGAGATGAGAATGACATTAGTCATGGTGCACTGACGAAAGTCCACATTCACTGGAAACTGGATACCGACGGGTTAACGTGCATGTGCTGTAGACTGGCTGCTGAGGGTCAACACGTGTGCTGATGACTGGCTGCTGAGTGGTAAATACAAATGTGCTGGATACTGGCAACTGAGGGATTAAGAACAAATGGTGATGTGAATGGTGGAGAGGTTACAGCACATGCTTTGGGTACTGACTGCTAAGTGGTTAACCTACATGAATTGGGTACAGTGTGCTAAGGGGTTAACATACGTTCCTGGGGACATAGTGCTGAGGAGATAATACAAAATGGCTAAGGAATAAGTGTTAACAGGCCTGATCTAGGGACTGGCACTAGGGGTTAATATATGCTGGGGGCTGGTCACTGAAGATTTAATGCACACACACTGAATTTTCATCACTGATTGGTTGATGCACATGCTTTTGAAGCAGACTGCATGCACTGAATGAAGGGTTAATGTGTCTTTTGTGGTGGCTGATTACTGAGAGGTTAATGCACATACATTGCAGACTGATCACTGATGGGATACTGCTCAAATCCCGATGATGTAAGCAGTGGTGGCTGGTGTTTTTTTTTTTGGGGGGGGTGGTGTTAAACAATCCATCCAACACCAACCCCCGGTCGAGTCACGGATAGCACTGAAGCCCCCCATTTGGCCAACTGGGTCACGGACGGCACCACCTCCAGTCAGTCAGTCAGTCAGGGGCAGCACTTACCCCATCTCGTGGGTATCACTCTGGGCGGCGGTGGCTTCTCTCCGGGCGGGTCTTGGTTTCCCAGCGTCTCCTCCTGGCGACCAATTGGATCGTATCTCCTTTTGGTTAATCGCGTGATGGGTCTCATGACTCGCTTCCTCATTGGCCAGTCACACAACTGGGTGGGCTCAAGGAGCAGTACAATGTAACCCCAAGCCCACCTTTTTTGAAGCCTATTAGAGCCTCTGGCTCTAATCATGTGTTTAAAAAAAACACACCCCTGCCTTTGGAATCCATGCATCCTACACCCTGCATGTAGATCTGGGGGCCGGACACATGGATGGGGGGGTGCCTGTATGCCCCTAATGGATGGGCGCCACAGGATAGAAGGTCTCTTTCAGATAGGTGGCATTGCACACTGCCCTCTCAAAAGTCACCCTCTGCTTTTTAGAGGATGGTAGAGCTGCAGATCTGGAGAAAACCTGGTACTGCTCATCACCTGCCCAATACCATTCCAACAATGAAGCATGGTGGTGGCAGCATGGTGCCGTGGGGGTGTTTTTTAGCAGCAAGGACAGGGGGACTAGTCAGGGTTGAGAAAAAGCTGAATGGAGCATAGTACAGAGATATCCTCAATGAAAATCCGTTTTACAGTGCTCAGGACCTCAGACTGGGATGAAGGTTCAGCTTTCAACATGACAACGATAATAAGCACGCAGCCAAGACATCACAGGCGTGGCTTAGGGAGAACTCTGTGAATGTTCTAGAGTGACCCAGTCAGAGTCCTGACTTGAACCCTATTGAACATGTCTGGAGAGATCTGAAAATTGCTGTCCACTGATGGACCCCATCCAACCTGACTGACCTTGAGCGTATTTGCAAAAATGGCAGGCGTGCAAAGCTTGTCTTGTCATACCCAAAAAGATTTGAGGCTGCCAAAGGTGCTTCAACAAAGTGTTGAGGTGAAGTGTCTGAATACATGTGATATTTCAGTTTTTTCTTTTTAATAAATTCAGAGACATTTCTAAAATTCTGATTTCACTTCTTTATTATGGGGTACTGAGTGTAGATTAAAGAGAAAAAAAAGTGAAGGGGCTCTGAATACTTTATGAATGCACTGTATTTTTCAGCATGGTGTGTGGCTTTCCAGATGTGCAAGCTACCCATTCCATACATACAAATACACCCCCCCCCAAATACCATCAGAGATTCAGGCTTTTGAACTGAGCACTGATAAGCTGAAAATCCAATTTAGTCCAGAGAATGCGGCATCTATGGTTGCCAAAAAGAAAGTCAAATTTAAATTCGTCTGACCACAGATGTTTTCCACTTTGCAACAGACCATTTTAAGTTGGCTTTGGCCCAGAGAAGATGGTAGAGTTTCTGGATCATGTTCAGAGATGGCTTCTATGCATGATTGAGCTTTAACTTGTATTTTTGGATGGCACAGCAACCAGTGTTCACAGCAATATTTGGGATTATACCTGTGCCCAAATGGAGATATCGATCACAGAATACGTGCCATCTGAGAGTCGTAATATCACGGGTAGTCAATATTGCATTTCAGCCTTGATCCTTACGTACAGATTTCTCCAGATTCATCATTATTCTGAAATTGTATCACAATTTGTAGATGCAGCTTTTCACTGGTTGGTGAACCTCTGCCTATCTTTACATTTGAGACACTCTGACTCCCTAAGATGCTCGTTTTATACCCAGTCATGTTACTGACCTGTTGCCAATTAATTCATTGTAAAATGTTCTTCCAGCTCTTTCTTGTTAGTACCACCTGCTTTTTGTTGCCCTGTCCCAACTTTTTCTGAGATGTGTTGCTGCCATCAATTTCAAAATCATCCTATTCAGTTTTCTTAAAACATTTGACATTTATTTTCTATTGTGAATAAAATATGCATTTTTGAGATTTGCAAACCACTGTATCCTTTTATGTAAATTTTACACAGCATCCCAACTTTTTTGGAATTGGGGTTGGACTCCCCTACTTTATTCTTATGGGACTGCATTAAACAGCATGCAGGTCTTCTCTTGGCTCAGTGCTCTGAGTTATGTATGTAGAATCCATTATTCTATCTGACTTGGGTTCGGTTCACACTGCTGCGGTGCGAATTTTCTGTGAATTTAATACGCTTGCGATGCAAGTTTTTTCAGTTCAGACAAGCGTGATTTCTACATGTGTTGGTGCAAATCTACTGCAAAGCTGTAGCTGGTGGGGGATGCCATCACACTGATGTGAATGGGAGATTGCGGTTTCAATCCATGTTCTATTGTAGTCTATGGAGCTGAATTTGCATCGCACACGGATCAAACTCGCACAGGACCCTTTCTTTCACGGATTAGCTTTGCAACGCATCTATGTGAACTGCCCTGATAGAACACTATGTTACTGGAGATGACTTGCGAATTTAATCTATCGCAACGGCTTAAATTTGCAGTAGAGTTCACAGCAGTGTGAACCCAGCTTCATACCTCTCCAGGCTCTTTCCGTAACTTGGTCATTCTAAAACAGACTAAGCTGTATCAATTACCAGGCCCTGCCAGGATCCTCCCTTTTCCAATACTAGGTCAGTGCTCTCAATTACCATCCTCTGAACTATTTTGTTACTTTCAAATTAAAGGATGAATTCACCTTTGCAATAAAGAATAATAAATGCACGTCTTTTTGCAGGTAAAATTTTTTTTTATTTTTTTGCAATGACCCTGCAAAGCAGATCGTGGGTGCTATGCAGGGCTCTTGCAGATATTCTATGTGAGCTGTCTGCTTGTATGAGCAGGCATTTAAACACTGCCATAAAGACTCAATGAACTACCTAGAGCGCTCAACAGCACCCTGGTAGTTCATTGAGAACTACAAGCCAACAACCACAAAGGATGTCGGTACTTGTAGTTTTCACAGTCACTGAACTCTGTGAATGAATGGGCAGGCTGATGGAGCCAGTTTAAAAAAAAATTGTGACAGCAATATGACTCTGTCACAACGGGGGAGTGTGTGTGTTGGTGCTACAATAACATTACAAAAGGTGAATTTATTATTTCAGCACTTCTTTCTCAACTCTCCCTTCCACACATCCGTGGACCAGCTTCCCACGTTGGCGCATCTTTGTGAAAAACCCCCCCCCATACTCTGGGACAGATTTCCATTCTAAAGAGGTTTTCTAAACACTTTTCAAGGCCCCCATCCTATGTTAGTAAATGGGAGTCTGACCCCAGTATCATGATGAACCAGTACATTGGACTGATATATGGCAGGTCACCACATTCTGCTTATTGAATGTTGCTGCGCAGGAAACCTCATTTAAGATCCTCTCTTACTTGCACCTGGTCCCGGCTTGTATCTTTAAATATGTACTACACTATTCAGCTGAGTGCATTCGGGGCTGCAAGGATTTGGGAATGCACCTGCATGCTTGGTGAACATGCTCCATAGTTCTCAGGTGTTGGACTGAGGTTTTTGATCTCCTCTCTGCTGCACTGGCAAATCTATTGCTTCAGATCCCAGTATCACTATACTAGGTTTACACCCCCCCAGATATAACCATTGCTCAATTCAAGCTGCTTTTGCAAATTATTACTGCAGCCAAACAGGCAGTGGTGGCTGCCTGGAAAACCTTCAACCTTAGCCTATTGGAAGTTAGAAACCAAGTTACATGTGCCATGATTCATGGCAAGATTGACACCACCGTACATGACATTGAACCGTAAAGGTGTGCTACTACTGCTTGGTGTCTAAGACACAGACCCCCCCCTACATTCACTTGTCTATCTTTTTTTTTTTTCCCCGTTTTCCTATTATTTTTGTAAGGGACACCTTGATTTCCGTATATACCATTCTCGCTATATTCACTTACTAATGAATTATAGATTTATAAGCGGTCGTGTATGCTTATTGGGCCTGGATCTGTGGACCTTAGCCTTGTAATTACAGCCAATGCATGTTGTTTTTGTTCTTCTTATGACTATCTATACAGATAAAGATCAATGCAGATATATGAATGTATTTATACATACTGTATATAACAATACATAATGGTATTTTCAATAAGATCCTTCTTTCCCCCGCTTCTTGCATATGCACAACATGTTACTGGTCTGTGGTAAACTATTTGGCCTTGCTCAGATGGTCTTCGGCTTCTTTTTTTTTTTGTGTAAAGCTTTCAGCAAACCTGAAAATCAGCTTGGTTTAGGCACTAAAACTTCAGCAGCAGTGTGGTTAAACCTAAGTCTTAATAGGAGTGCTGACTGCCACATTAAACAACTACTAGGCTTCAGAAGGCTTTCAGCAAGCATAAAGTCTTCAATCTCTCCCTCTCTTCTGGCATCTTCCCCAACTCTCTAAAACATGCTCTAGTCACCCCCATACTTAAAAAAAGCCCTCACTGGACCTCACCAATCTTAACCTACACCCTATCTCTCTGCTCCTTTTTATACAAACTCCTTGAACATCTGGTCTACAACTGACTACCTCACCAAGAATAACCTTTTTGATCCCTTTCAGTCTAGATTTAACTCTCAACACTCCACAGAAACTGTATTCTGTATTCCTACTCCCCGACCCCTCCTGCTACCTTTGCTACAGTTGACCATCCCTTCCTCATCAAAATACTCCACGCCTTTGGTTTCTGTGACAATACTCTTTGCTGGTTCTCTTCCTACTTACCCAACCGCAACTTTAGCGTCACTTACAATTTTACTCCCTCCACTCTTCTTCCTTTCTCAGTTGGGGTCCCCCAAGGTTCTGTTCTTGAACCTCTCCTATTCTCAATCTACACCACCTCCCTGGGTCAGCTAATAGCCTCCCATAGCTTCCAATACCATCTCTACTCCGACGACACCCAAATTTATCTCTCTACCCCTCAGCTCACGCCTTCAGTCTCCTCACGTATCACTAATTTACTAACAGACATACAAGTCTGGGTGTCATACCACCTCCTCAAACTCAATCTATCGAAAACCAAACTCCTATTTCCTCCCCCACATGCCCCTTCCCCTGACGCTGTCGATGACACAACAATCAAAGCATGCCAGGGTTCTAGGTGTAATCCTGGACTCTAATCTATCCTTTAGGCCCCACATTCAATCACTGTCCAAATCTTGCAGCCTCAACCTCCGCAACATCTCCAAAATATGTCCCTTTCTAACCAATGACACCACAAAGCTCCTAGGTCACTCCCCCCGATTAGCCCTACCTTTACATAGAACATCTCCCCTTCAGTCCATCATGAATATTGCTGCCAGGCTCATCTACCTTACCAACTACTCCGTGTCTGCTACTCCTGTCAGTCCCTCCATTGGCTCCTGCTCACCCAACGATTTAAATTCAAAATACTAACAACTTTCAAAGCCACCCACAATTCAGCCCCAACTACATCACTAACCTAGTCTCAAAATACCAACCTAATCGTTCTTTGTTCCTCCCAAGACCTCCTGCTCTCTAGCTCCCTTGTCACCTCCTCCCATGCTCGCCTCCAGGACTTTTCCAGAGCCTCTCCCATTCTATGGAACCCTTACCCCAATCTGTTCGATTATCTCCTACTCTATCTGCTTTTAGACAATCGCTAAAAACCATCCTCTTCAGAGAAGCCTATCCTGCCTCCACCTAACAACTGTACTTTGATTTTCTTCATCACCTCATCACCCACAGTCATTACCTTTTGTATCACTTGAGCCTCCCTTCTAGACTGTAATCTCTAACAAGCAGGGCTCTCTGATTCCTCCTATAATGCATTGTATTGTAACTGTACTGTCTGCCCTCATGTTGTAAAACGCTGTGCAAACTGTTGGCACTATATAAAACTTGTATAATGATAATAAAGTAATTCCCTTCCCTTCTTCTGTATATGTCCACCTCTTCTAGGCCAGGGATCTTGGGATCTGACTTGGGCTGAGACGGTGGAGCCAGAAAAGGTCCTTGAGATTTGAAGCCCTACACCAGGCTGTAATAAAGCTCTTAGTGGTCCAAGGAATTGTGACATAGTTGCAGAAATATCTGCCGTTGTCAGGTGGGTCACTTATTGCATGCCTGAAATAGGATAGTAATTTCTCCATAAGGGCAAAGAGGTATATCACCTTAGGAAACTAGCAAAAAACTGAGGACCAGGGTGAGGTATCCCAGGGGCATGTCATCAAAAACGTTGCCAGTGTCCAAGCACCTGAAGTAACAGCCTATGACCCAGGGTCTATGAATACTTAGCCTGTGCCCTGTTATGTACAATTAGAATAAACAGGCACTGAATACACTAAAAAATGCAGGTTAAAGTGGATCTACGCTGTATCTGAACACCACAAAACAAATACAGTATTTAATTTTTAGTATTCAAGGCACACTCCCCATTCAACCATGTCTCCATGTTTTATTTTTCTGAGGAATCACCTTGAAAAACACCCCTAGCCGTCTTGAGTAAGGACAGGTGACAACATTTAATTCCTGGAATTCATCTGCCCTTAGCTCAGTCATGCAGGAAGGAGGATGTGCCAAGCGGAGAAAGCCACTCCTCTCCTCCTGAAGATTCCTAGTATGTATGACATTTGCCTAGGCATAGGGACCAGGAAGTAACTGAAGAAATTGGTTAAAAAAAGTAAATATAATGTACCATCCTATCCATTTACTAATGCTAGCAGCACATGGATAAAAATAGTCAATGCTGATTGAGAGAGTGAAGTTCCACTTTAATATAGCATATAAGGAAAACTGGGTGCCCATTATATTTTTTTTTTTACATATCAAGTAGATTTTAACAGTTGATGTTGAAACACCCAAAAATACACCAAAGAGAGGGACAGAGTAAGCAATAGGCAGGAATTGCAGACATAACTCATTGAATTCCCATGCTGTACGTACGAGGGGTGTTCAAGTCAAACTGTGACTAGAAATTTTACAGGTATAAAAAGGGATGCTAGCATATCGGTACTATACGCCGTAGTAAGTGGCAAGTATGTCCTACTACTCATAGGCGGCGCACACCAGCCCAGAGACTGTTAATCAAGATGGCAGACAACAGTGTTAGTGCGTGTATTGAACAGCGTGTGGTGATGTAGTTTCTTGCGAATGAAGGCGTAGAACGCAGGTAAATTGATGGCAAGTGTTTTCTGGGACAAATGTGGTGTCATTCATGTGAATTTTCTACTCCGTGGTGCAATCAACAGTGAATATTACGGTCGTGCTCTGACTGATGTGCATAAGCGTCTGCCGAAAAACAGCCTGGTTTGATCACTAAGGGTGTCATGTTTCCCCAGGACAATGCACAAGCTCATACTGCTCACCTAACTACGTGCACATTACAGCAACCCGACTGGGAGGTATTGTCACATCCCCCTTACTGCCCGGACCTCACGAGTGATTTCCACCTGCTTAGACCCCTAAAAGTTCCTCGGAATTTGAACAAAAAACCTTAACGTGTGTACCAGGCTTATAGCGGTTGTCTCCCGTCAAAAAAAAAAATACCTGCAAGGCAAAGGCATAATGAGCTAGTATGCACTGCATACTAGCTCATTATGAAGTACCTCAGAACGAAGCTCCCACGGGTCCGCCCGGTCCCAGAGGGAGCTGCCATCTTCCCTCTGTGGATCCTTCCGGGTAGACGCGAGACGTCACTCCTGCGCATGCATGGGAGCCGGTCTTTTACGGTGGACTTTCCGGCAGGGTCCGGCGCCATGCCTTCGCCGGGACATCACTGCCTATGCGCCTGCTGTCAGCGGCATTTGCAGTGAGTACTGTTTACCTACAGGTAAGCCTTATTATAGGCTTACCTGTAGGTAAAAATGTCATTTATGGGGATACAACCGCTTTAACAATTGGTTTGGCTGTCAAGGGTTAGTACACAGATTTAAGTTTTATTAAAGACCACACTGTTTATCCTGTGCACAAAAATAGGATGTTTGTACTCACTGTAAATACTTTCATTGCAATCCATTGGGGAACACATACAGTGCATCTGAAAAGTTTTCACAGTGCTTCGCATTTCCACTTTGTTGTTATGGCCTTATTCCAAAATGGATTAAATTACTTTCCTCAAAATTCTACAAACAATACCCCATAATGACAACGTGAAAGAAGTTTGTTTGAAATCTTTGGAAATGTATTAAACATAAAAAAATAAATCACATGTACAGTTGTGCTCATAAGTTTATATACTATGGCACAATTTATGATTTCTTGGCCATTTTTCAGAGAATATGAATGAGAACACAAACATTTCTTTCACTCATGGTTAGTGTTTGGCTTTAGCCATTTATTCTCAATCAACTGTGTTTACTCTTTTTAAATCATAAAGACAACAGAAACTACCCAAATGACCCTGATCAAAAGTTTACATACCCTGGTAATTTTGGCCTGATAAAATGCACACAAGTTGACACAAAGGGGTTTGAATGGCTATTAAAGGCAATCATCCTCACATATGATCTGTTTGCTTGTAATTAGTATGCGTGTATAAAATGTCAATGAGTCATGGGGAAAGCAAAATAATTGTCAAAGGATCTGTGGAAAAATGTAGTTGAAGTGGAAAATGAGGGGTTCTGTTGAAACCAAACCTCGGTCAGGAAGACCAACTAAAATTTCAGCTACAGCTGCCAGGGAAATTGCTTGGGATGCAAAGAAAAACCCACAAATAACTTCAGGACTCTCTGTAAACATGTGGTGTGGCTGTTTCAAGATGCACAATAAAGGAGGCACTTGAAGAAAGATGGGCTGCATGGTCGAGTCACCAAAAAAAATCCATTACTACGCTACTGCCACAAAGTATCCCACTTACAATATGCCAAACAGCACAGAGACAAGCCTAAAACCTTCTGGCACAAAGTCATTTGCAGTGATGAAACCAAAATTGAGCTTTTTGGCCACAACCATAAACGCTACATTTGGAGAGGAGTGAACAAGGTCTGTGAAACACGGAGGTGGATCGCTGATGTTTTGGGGATGTGTGAGCTACAAAAGGCACAGTAAATTTGGTCAAAATTGATGGCAAATGAATGCAGTATATTATCAAAAAATACACACAAGGCCAATTCGACCTGTCATTGGCTACAGCAGAATTCCGGAGTGGCCATCTTAGTCTCCTGACCTCAATATCATTGAGAAACTCTGGAGAGATCTCAAACGTGCAGTTCATGCAAGACAGCCCAAGAATTTCCAGGAACTGGCGGCTTTTTGCCAAGAGGAATGGGCAGCTTTACCATCTGAGAAGACAAAGAGCCTCATCCACAAATACCACAAAAGACTTCAAGCGGTCATTGATGTCAAAGGGGGTAATACATGGTATTAAGAACTGGGGTATGTAAACTTTTGGTCAGGGTCATTTGGGTAGTTTCTGTTGTCATTATGATTAATTAATGAGTAAACACAGTTGACTGATAATAAATGGCTTCGACAAAACTTACCATGAGTGAAAGAAATTTTTGCGTGTTCTCATTCATGTTCTCTGAAAAATGGCCAAAAAAATCAAATTCTGCCAGGGTATGTAAACGTATGAGCACAACTGTACATAAGTATTCACAGCCTTTGCTCAATACTTTGTTGAAGCACCTTTGGCACCAATTACAGCCTCAAGTCCTTTTGAGTGTGATGCTACAAAGCTTGGCACACCTATTTTTGGGCAGTTTCTCCCATTCTTCTTTGCAGGACCTCTCAAGCTCCATCAGGTTGGATGGGGAGCGTCGCTGCACAGCCATTTTCAGATGTTTAGAGATGTTCAATCGGGTTCAAATCTGGCCTCTGGCTGAGCCCCTCACAGACATTCACGAAGTTGTCCCATAGCCACTCTTTTGTTATCTTAGCTATGTGCTTAGAGTCTTGTTGGAAGATGAACCTTCACCCCAGTCTGAGGTCCAGAGCACTCTGGAGCAGGTTTTCATCAAGGATGTCTGTACATTGATGCATTCATCTCTCCCTCGATCTTGACTAGTCTCCCAGCTTCTGCTGCTGAAAAACATCCCCACAGCATGATGCTACCACCACCATGCTTCGCTGTAGGGATGGTATTGGCCAGGTGATGGGCGGTGCCTGATTTCCTCCAGACATGACTCATTGCCACATCACATTGCCAAAGAGTTCAAGTGTTTCATTAGACCAGAAAATTTTGTTTCTCATGGTCAGGAGTGGCTATCGTCTGGCCACTCTACCATACAGGCCTGATTTGTGGAGCGCTGCAGAGATGGTTGTTCTTCTGGAAGGTTCTCATCTCTCCACAAAGAAATGTTGTGGCACTGAGTGACCTTCAGGATCTTGGTCAACTCCATGACTAAGGCCCTTCTCCCCAGATTGCGGAGTTTGGCAGGGCAGCCCGCTCTAGGAAGTCTTGGTGGTTCCAAATTTTTTCCATTTAAGGATGATGGAGGTCACTGTGCTTGTTGGGTTCTTCAATGCTGCAGACATTTTTCTGTACCCTTCTCCAGATCTGTGCCTCGATACAACCCTGTCTCAGAGGTCTACAAACAATTCCTTGGACTTCATGGCTTGTGCTCCGACATGCACTATGTCTATATAAGATGTGACCTTATATAGACAGGTGTGTGCCTTTCCAAATGTGGTTCTGGCCAGCACAGTAGAGTGCTTTAAAAAAAAGGCCTGGATTCTTTCCTTAATGAACATAACATAACTGGCTAACATTTATAGGTAAAGTTGACGAGAGAAAATCGAATTGCCTCTCGGGGGATCAGGAAGGATTTTTTCCCCCGCTATAGCAAATTGGATCATGCTTTGCGGGGGTCTTTTGCCTTCTTCTGGATCATCTGTGGGTGAAGGAATGTGTATATGATATTGTATGGTTATATATATTTTTTCTTTGATTGAAATAGATGGACTTGTGTCTTTATTCATCCTAACTATGTAACTATGATCATAATGATATTTATATACATATCTCTTTCACGTTGTCATTATGGGGTATTGTTTGTAGAACTTTAAGGGGAAATAATGAATTTAATCCATTTTGGAATAAAGGCTGTAACATAAAATAAGGAAAAATTGAAGCGCTGTGAATACTTTCTGGATGCACTGTATACACTGTCAAATATACTGCCACCTACAGGATAATTTGGAAGAAGATAGGGAGATTTCGTAGCAGTTGCTAGTTGAAGGCTGAGCAATCCTGCCAGTAACTACCTGGTCCTGGCGACACTTGGCCTGTACGGGTATTAGACCCAATGACAACAGGGAAAGAGGCTGCAGTAGAACAACCGGAGGTTGGAGGAAGGCCCCTTAACACCCTAGGCTCTTGCAAACGGGGAAGAAAAAGCAACTCCTTGTCTAATGACAATGGGCCAGGGGGGGAAATATTCTGTGAATTCTTGCAGCAAGGAACCAAATTTGATTTTACATCACCTACAGGTGGACAGGCTGGTCCTGATGCTGAACCCTTATAGCACCAGATTTGGTTGGATCTTAAATGAGTTATGTCCTTCAGGGGGCTGTTGTCCACTAGGGTTCCCAGTAACTATGGTGGTCATCTGGGTATCCCACAATTGGCATGCCCGTAGAATGCACTAGGCCAAACACATGCAGAAAATACTGTGTTGTAGTAATGTGCTGGAGTGATAGAGGGTTCATAGCCCTCGTGGGGTGAAAGCAACACAATTTGGAACCAGATGACCTGGTAGGTCCGGTAGTCCCCCTCAAGAGGAGGAGGGATAACATTGATAGGTACCAGGTTCCACTGGAGACATTACAAGGGGAAGCAAATCATTCTGAGGATGATGATGGACGTGCAGGATGGAACACAGTGCTCCAGAGGTTAAAGAGGCTGTAAACTCATAAAAAACAAAAAAAAAAACAAACCCTGTAAGACAAAGGTATAATGAGCTAGTATGGATCGAATACTAGCTCATTAGGAAATACTTTCCTTAGATCAAAGCTGTTGCAACAGTCCCCGCACACCGCTGTGAGCAGCAACGTCTCCTAGAGCTTCTTCTGGGTTTGCGACTCCGGCGCTGTGACTGGCCGGAGCCGTGATGACATCACTCCCGCGCAATCAGCCGGTCATGGCACAGGCCCTGAGGAAACGGCAAGAGTGGGCAGTTTCTTCAGTGTGCATGCACCGATGAAGTCAGCGCAAGTTTATATGGTAAATATTTACAGTACCTTATTATTGGCTTACCTGTAGGTACAATTAAAGAGGAAGACTTTATTTCCACTTTAAGCTGAGACAAGAACTAGAGCATGGAGCTCTGGACTGACCAGACCCCCAGGGCATAGAGGCAGGTCTGCAAATCTGTGCACACTCATGGCAGTAGACAGTGAGCAGCTGAAGCGTGCCAGACACAAGGAATTAGCCTGTACAACTGAACGGGTGCTCGCTATACCTAAATGATGAAAAAGCAAACTACCCAAGGAGCTGCAAGGGTCAGCAACCAATCCCCCACCTGGAAAAGTGGAGAAAGGCATGAAGTCACACTTAGATTATCTATGGATGGTATCGACAAGGAATTTGGTAAATCTAAATAAAATAAATTGGGTAAATTCGGCCACAAAATCTTCTGCGACTGCAGAAGAGACCCCTGGTGACAGGGTAAAGGACTTTGCCTAGCTAGGGGAGACTCTGATGAGGAAGACCCCATAATCATAGGGTCACTGGATTCCAGACTTTGATGACCTCTAAGGTTACAGTGCAAACGTCCCTGGAACAGTTAGGAAAATGTGAGCTGTAGTTATATGTAACAGTGAGACTGCCTTCTGTGTCTAAAGACATGCAACCTTGTGGCAGTGGTGCGATTAAGTTCAAGGTATGAAACAAGGCTTAAAGTCTTACTAAACCCACAACAGTAAAATCAGTATATATATGCAGTAAAGCATTATTGTTATACTCACTGTGGAACCTCAAAGGGTTTGATCCTGTCTTCTCTGTTCCTCACCTTTTTCAACAGTCCCAAACCATTTCCTGATAGAACAGAGGCTAGTGGACAAGCTGCACATGCTCAGTTTGGTGTGTATTGATAAGAGTTTTTTTTCCTTGAGAGTGTGCATGTGATCAGCACAGGGCCAATCTGCACTGTCTAGAGGGTCAGGAGTCTTGCAGCCTTATAGGACAGTCAGAGTACAATGAAAATTCCTCCTACAAGCTTCAACCAGACACTGATAGAAGTCACAAGACTGCTTTAACTGCTGCTTGAAAAAAAAAAAAAAAAGGTATATTGCAGTTTATATTTACTAAAACAATTGCATTTCCATGTTTTGTGGGTGTCCAGATATAGTGAATGCAGGGTCCTGAGTTTAGCAACACTTTAAGGTACAACCCAGGCAACTGGTGGTCGATGAGGATCGGATTGTTGCAGATGGCCAGGGTCACTGTAGGTGGGCACTAGGAAAAGACTGGAGTCTCTCGTGGTACTTTTTCAAAGCAGCAGCAGGACAATGTTTATTCTATGTTGAATGATGGAAAAAAGGTGCATGTGTGTGACATGCCACCCAGTGGATGATGCTGTCCCTCAGCGCCAACCCCTTCCAAAGTGAAACTGGCAGTAAAAGGTGCACAACAGGGCAAATAAAGAGTGCGTTCCCGAGACTCTACTCAACAAAGTGAGTCTTCAGAGACAGGGCAAGTGATGAGGCAATGTCAGAGGCTCTGAACTTGGAAAACTGTCTGGGGCTTTAATTATTTTGATTTTCAAAAAGTTTACAGCAAACAGAAGGGAAAAATATGGTTATGACAAAAATCCAAATGCTTGTGGTGGTAGGCTTTGACATGAAAAAATCTGTATTCACATGAAGGAGCTGCCTCAACTTGACAGCATAAAATATACATATACAGAATTTATTATATAATCCCTCCTATTTAGTTAGCATGGTGGGTACCTGTCCTCTCAGGAGTACAGTGCCTTCAGTATATTAAATTCTGGTTCGAGAGCAAATCCTGTTACAGAGATGGGGATCTGTATTGGTAGGCACGTTTTAAGTCATGTATTTTGTGTTCAAGAGTTGGTAGAGGGCAATGTACCCTAGGTGCAAATGGGGTGTCCAGATCAGTTCCACTATAGATCTAATGTAGATCAAAAAAATGACACACGGCCAAAAAAAAGATACAGCAGGCCAAAAAAAAAAAGAGGGGTGGGGGAGAGACAGTTGGGAGCGGAGTCTGGTGTGAGCCACCAGTAGGGAAAATAGGAAGGCGGGTTCCTATGTATGGCCAGCACAGAGAAACGGGCATCACTCACAGAGCTCTGTTCTAAGAACCCTGTATATGAGAGCATGGTAGTCATCTGACCCCGTGAAGTCTAACCATTAAAAAAAACATGATTTCTGAAATTGGTGTAACTTATGGTTAGATGCAGCTATAAGTTCGTCCACTTAATTTATTTAACATTGGCTGCTTATAATTAGATTGAAGGAGGGGTGACTTGTTTTCAGTACAGTGGGATACATGCCTTTGAGGCATTTAATATGAGTAGCAACAAATCTTTCTCTTCCGTTCACTGACAGACGCAGCCTTCTTAGGACACATGGGGTTATGCTCATCCTACTAGGAGTAGCCTAGGCAAAACAAACAAAAGTGTAGGTTGGCCCCTCCCAGGGGGCCGTCCTCACCTTAGCATATAATCCCCCTGCTCTGTACAGCACATCAGTTTTTATTTGCCTAGTGCAAGGAGTAGACCTGGTTCCCTATGGGAGCAGCGGTCTCCTGAAGATTCATCTAAGACTGCTATCAAGAAGCTGGCTGGTGGTATAGAGGATATCTCGAATCCTAATCTTTCCCCAGTCCGGCCAACACTATGCGAACCCCCTTAGGGGGGCCCACCGCATAGCACCCGTTCCGTGCGGGCGGCCAGTGGCTTAAACCCACTAGAGCCCAGTGACTGGTTCGCCTGTCCAGTGGCCTGGCCAGCAGCATGCCTTCTTGCGGGGAGGTAGGTCTGTTCCGGGTGGCTACCCGCTGCGCCCGTCGGATTGGTGAGTGAACCCCTCTTCCGCCCTAGAGGCATGGAGAGTGGGCACCTGGGCAGCTCTATGGTGGTCAGCCGGTGGGGGTCTGTTAGAGGCCTTCCCCCCACTCCCCCTCCCCCCTCAATCCCCTGCAGGCACCTTTGCACTAACCGTTCGAATTTGCACCGACCGTCCGGAGCAATGTGTTAGGTGGGTCGTCGCCATTGGATTTTGGAGCACCGCTCGTTTGTGGCCGACCGCACGTGTGTAATGGCAGCGTCCATTGTTTGAGAACCATGTGGTTTCCAGCCTGCTCTCCGGCGGCCTCCAGTGTTCGATTGGAAGAACTGCAGTCCTTGTGCAGGAAGTCCTTAAAAACGGGTGTGGGCTTCTGGTTTTTGCTTGGACAGCATGGCTGACACACAGTAACAAGCTCCTGACATGCAGCAGTTCGCTCTTCGGTTGGAGTGCTGAGGCATCAAACAGCAAGTATAGCTGGCGCTTCCTGGGTGCTGGTAGCGGTGGGTGTAATCCGCCCGGGTCTCCCTGGCTGATTTGTGGGGTAGAGGTGGTTACACAGCGGGGATGCCGGGCTGAGATGTCAGAGGCCTGCAATTCTATGGCAGGGGTACCTGCAGATCTACAGTCCACCCCAGGAGCATTTGTGTCCTTGGAACAGCTGAGGGCGGTGTTTGGGGAGTTCCTCCCCCAGGCAGGGGTGCCCGTTCCGAGGGGCCCCCAGAAGCGCCCACCCCCCCTCTTTCCTCAGGGGAGGATTCAGATCTAGAAAGCGCTTCAGTGGTCACACCTGTGGATCTTTCAGAGGGTGAGCCGCCCTCAGAGGGTGAAGAGGATCAGAAAGCGATAGTGGAAGCACTGGTCACTGATATTCGCGACTCTATGCGACTGGACCAAACAGAGGAGTCGCATGAGTCCGCATATGTTTGTGGACCGCTTAGACCCCCTAGGGCAGTGATGGCAAACCTTGGCACCCCAGATGTTTTGGAACTACATTTCCCATGATGCTCACCTACGCTTCAGAGTGCATGAGCATCATGGGAAATGTAGTTCCAAAACATCTGGGGTGCCAAGGTTCGCCATCACTGCCCTAGGGCTTACCCTTATGATCAGGTGTTTGAACAGGCAGTGTTCAAGGAATGGTGTAAGCCACAAAGTTCCTTGGCTTTGCCTAAAAGCTGTGCTGTTTGCTACTCCTTTGAGGAAAGCTTTACTAAGAGATGGGCTTCCCTGGTGGTGGACCCTGCCGTGGCTCGTGTGAATAAGGCAACCACCATCCCCTTGGAGGGGTCGCCATCCTTTAAAGAGGCGGCCGATCGCCGCACAGAGACAGTGTCTAAAGCACTATGCTTGTTGGCTGGGTCAGCCATGTGGCCAGCGCTAGCAACTGCTATGGTGGCACAGTCTCTTCGTGAGCACGCTGCCGCGCTGCGCACTAGTTTGTCTGGTGAATGTGCACAGGCCGAAGTACAGCGAGTGCAACATTTGGAAGAGGGTCTCCGCTACATATGCCATGCTGGATCTTCTCCCCATATTGTCAAAAATGTCTGTTCAATTGTTATCAGGCGGGTGCTGTGGCTCCGCTCTTGGTCGGGCAACCAGGCTCAAAGAAAGCTCTGGCAGACCTGCCCTTTTTAGGGAGGGCGTCTGTTTGGCCCACAGTTGGATAAAATTATTAAGGATTTCACGGGAGGGAAGAGTACTTTCCTTCCAGAGCCGAAGCGACGAGATCGTCGTCGTAGGCAGGGTCCTGTCTCTTCTGGTCAGTAGAAGTTTTTCGGGCGCCCGGCCCAGCGGCTGCCTCTGCATGATGGGTTGCCCCCACCCGCCTCACGGGTGGGGGGCCTGTTTCTGGGGGTTGCAAGCTCTGCCCCCAGAAAAGTCTTTCCCCTCAAACTTGAGGCTCCCACAGGAGCGTCGGGGGGCGCTTCTAGGCGCCGGTCAGGCGCTCATCAGTCAGAAGTCATCATTAACGCTGGCTTGCCGGCTGGAGTACCTAGGTCTGTTTCCGGACATGGTACAGACAAGTGTGTTCCTAACACCGAGCAAGCGTCTAAC
The DNA here is from genome assembly GCA_018402905.1 of Glandirana rugosa. NCBI lineage: Eukaryota > Metazoa > Chordata > Amphibia > Anura > Ranidae > Glandirana > Glandirana rugosa. The sequence continues at coordinate 36,375 of BLSH010378271.1, read as the reverse complement.
ACTTCAGGCTGGGCGAACCCTGTGATCGCGCCAGTGGTTCTCCTTACGGTTCTGTATGCGGGTGTTGGGGCTCAGGGTGTCGACTTGCGAAGCGATACCTTACGCCCAGAACACTCAGCTCCTGCGAGAGGCAATGTTGTCGCGGTGGGACAAATCGCCTCCATCCCTGGACAGGCCGATCAAGTCGGAGTGTCAGTCCCGGGAACCCTTGGTTTAGGGGATTCAGGTTCCGGCCCTAAAGGGGGGGAGAAGTGGTCCTCCCCTCAATTGGTCGATGTAGGTACCGAAACTGAGAGCGAGCAGGCTTTACCTGTCCCGTTGGACAGAGAGGCTGCGCCGCCCGGTTCTGGTTCAGTCGGTCAATGCCACGGAGGTGGCGTAGGTAAACCATTAGGGCGGAACAAGAAGCACAGCAACAGCCGCGGACGCGGCTCTGATCCTTTGGGGGGGCAGTGCTTCACAGGCCTCGGGGTCAGTATCGGTTGCTGTACATTTTTCCTCCTCTAACCAGGTATTGAGGGAGAGGGGTGTCTCTGACTCCGTAATCCCTACTATGATAAAAGCATGCAAGAGTTTCTCACGTAAGAATTATCATAGGACCTGGAAGGCCTATATTACCTGGTGCGAGGCAGGGGGTTGGAACTCCCGCTCTTATAGAGTATCCAGAGTACTGTCATTTTTACAGCAAGGACTGGACAAGAACCTGGCGTTAAATACGCTTAAAGGGCAGAGTTCGGCCCTGGCGGTTCTTTTACAACGGCCCTTGGCGTCTCATTCATTGATCCGTAAATTTGTACAGGGGGTACGTCATGTGGCTCCTCGGATACGGTCGCCTTTGGCACCGTGGGATTTGAATCTGGTGCTGTGTTGCAGAAGCCACCATATGAAAGAATTAGGGACATTCCCTTACAGTTGTTGTCGCAGAAGGTGGCCTTTCTGGTGGCTATCACATCCGCCAGGTGGGTGTCGGAGATAGCTGCATTATCCTGCAGGTCACCTTACTTGGTCCTCCATAAGGACAAGGCAGTTCTGCGGCCTTCCCCTTCATCTCTTCCGAAGGTGGTTTCTTCCTTTCATTTAAATGAGGATACTGTTCTCCCCTCATTGTGCCCGCACCCGTCACATCCCAAAGAAGTTGAGCTGCATTCTTTGGATGTGGTGAGGGCCTTGCGGGTGTATTCAAGTTCTACAGCTTCCTTTTGGAAGTCTGATTCTTTATTTTTGCTGACGGAAGGGTCGCGCAAAGGTATGGCGGCCTCGCCAGCTACCGTATCTCGTTGGAAACGGAAGACCGTGACTCATGCATATGAGATTCGGGGTAAGGTTCCCCCGTTCCCAGTCACGGCTCATTCCACCAGGGCAGTTAGTACTTCCTTGGTGTTTAGACACCAGGCTTCGGTGCAAGGCAGCTACTTGGGCCTCAGTGCACACGTTTACTAAGTTTTACAAAATTGATGTTTCGGCATCCTCGGATGCTGCTTTTGGCCGCAAGGTGTTGCAAGCGGCAGTATAGGCGCGGTTAGCGCCGCCTGAGAGGGCGTTTTTCTATTGGGTACAGTTGTTATGATTTGCCCACCCCTCTTGATTGGCACAGCTTTGGGACGTCCCCATGTGTCATAAGAAGGCTGCGTCTGTCAGTGAACGGAAGAGAAAAAGGGATTTTTTTGTATAACTTACCGTAAAATCCTTTTCTCTGAGTTCACTGACAGACGCAGCACCCACCCCTCTGCGTTGGTTTTGTACGGCTTGTTACGAACTGATGTGCTGTACAGAGCAGGGGGATTATATGCTAAGGTGAGGACGGCCCCCTGGGAGGGGCCAACCTACACTTTTGTTTGTTTTGCCTAGGCTACTCCTAGTAGGATGAGCATAACCCCATGTGTCATAAGAAGGCTGCGTTGATCCTCATCGGATCCGTTTTGTTTGTTTT
>BLSH010378270.1:939874-968395 GCA_018402905.1 Glandirana rugosa | reverse complement strand
GCTGATGTCTGCCAGAGACAAGCGAGGAGAGAGGCGGGCAGCGGACTGGGTAGTAACGAGCGCAGAGAGAGGCACTGCAGTATGTTGCTACATAACTCTGCATGAAGGATAACTGTACAAATGTACTAATTACAAATGTAATTTGGGGTTTCAATCACGGGTATGAAAATTAGGAAGAAATGAGACCCCCCTCACCACCCACCCACTGACACCCCTGTATCCTAATCGTGATGAATCGCGGAATCAAATCAAATCGTTGACCTGATAATTGCAATGGAATTGTGAGGCCAGTGAAGATGCGCACCCCTAAATGCCATACAAAAGATGGAAGATTTAGGCCGGCCACAGATGGATATGTTAATTTTAGAATACAATAGCACAACAGGAGGGATTCCCCCATCAACACAGTCTATATTGAGCGATTTTCTTGCCTTCAACCGGTGGGTTGAAGGCAAGAAAATTGCATAATCTATGGCTTACTTTAGGGCATTAAAAATTGCGTGCAAAGCGGGCATAGCTTTATGATCCGTAAACGAAGAATCAGACCATGGAATGGCATCACACCTCTTCCCCAAGGCCTAAGAAGTTCAAGAGCTGGCAAACACCACACTAAGTCATGACGGCTGTTTTGGGATGGAAAGGGCTTTAGTCTCCTTGCTTTTCTGGAATGTGGCCTACCATAACCAGTGAGTGGTACATTGAGACAGTTGTGGAAGAGACTGAACAAGAATCTGAAAATGATCCACATTTACAGCATCTCACAAAAGTGATTTTCCCCCATTCACATTTTTGTAAATATTTTATTATATCTTTTCATGTGACAACACTGAAGAAATTACGCTTTGCTACAATGTAAAGTAGTGAGTGCACAGCTTGTATAACCGTGTAAATTTGCTGTCCCCTCAAAATAACTCAACACACAGCCATTAATGTCTAAACTGCTTGCAACAAAAGTGAGTACACCCCTAAGTGAAAATTGGGCCCAATTAGCCATTTTCCCTCCCCAGTGTCATGTGACTCGTTAGTGTTACAAGGTCTCAGGTGTGAATGGGGAGCAGGTGTGTTAAATTTGGTGTTATCGCTCTCACTCTCTCATACTGGTCACTGGAAGTTCAACATGGCACCCCATGGCAAATAACTGAGGATCTGAAAAAAAGAATTGTTGCTCTACATAAAGATGGCCTAGGGCTAGGCTATAAGAAGATTGCAAAGACCCTGAGAAACTGAGCTGCAGTACGGTGGCCAGGACTATACAGCAGTTTAGCAGGACAGGATCCACTCAGAACAAGCCTCGCCATGGTCGACCAAAAAAATTGAGTGTACGTGCTTAGCGTCATATCCAGAGTTTATTTTTGGGAAAGACATCTGAGTGATGCCAACATTGCTGCAGAGGATGAAGAGGTGGGGGGTCAGCCTTTCAGTGCTCAGACCATACACCGCACACTGCATCAAATTGGTCTGCATGGCTGTCGTCCCAGAAGGAAGCCTCTTCTAAAGATGATGTTCAAGAAAGCACGCAGTTTGCTTAAGACGAGTAGACTAAAGACATGGATTACTGGAACCAGGTCGTGTGTTCTGATGAGACCTAGATAAACTTATTTCAGATGGTGTCAAGCCTGTGTAGCGGCAACCAAGTAAGGAGTACAAAGACAAGTGCCCTTGCCTACATCAAAGCATGGTGGTGGGAGTGTCTTGGTCTGGGGCTGCATGAGTGCTGCCGGCACTGAGTAGCTACAGTTCATTGAGGGAACCATGAATGCCAACATGTACTGTGGCATACTGAAGCAGAGCATGATCCCCTTCAGAGACGTATTCCAACATAACGACCCCCAAGCACACCTCCAAGACTATCACTGCCTTGCTAAAGAAGCTGAGGGTAAAGGTGATGGACTGACCAAGCATGTCTGCAGACCTAAACCCTATTGAGCCTCTGTGGGGCATCCTCAAATGGAAGGTGGAGGAGTGCAAGGTCTCTAACATCAACCAGCTCTGTGATGTCATCATGGAGGAGTGGAAGAGGACTCCAGTGGCAAACTGTGAAGCTTTGGTGAACTCCATGCCCAAGAGGGTTAAGGCAGTGCTGGAAAATAATGGGGGCCACACAAAATATTGACACTTTGGGCCCAATTTAGACATTTTCACTTAAGGGTGTATTCACTCTTGTTGCCAATGGTTTAGACATTAATGGCTGTGTGTTGAGTTATTTGAGGGGACAGCAAATTTACACTGTTATACAAGCTGTACACTCACTACTTTATACTGTAGCAAAGTGTCATTTCTTCAGTGTTGTCACATGAAAAGATATAAAATGCTTACAAAAATATGAGGGTTGTACTCACTTTTGTGAGATACTGTACACACCTTTGGCAGCAAGCCAGGCGAACGGAAAATTTCGCTGGCCAGTGGTCCACCCTGCCCCGTAAAGCCCAGATTTAGCACCCTCCGACTTCCACTTGCTTGGTCCAACAAAGCGCAGTCTTTGGGGACAATGATTTGGTGACACAGACAAGGTGAAAGTGGATACAAAGGAGCACACCTAAACATTTTCTAAGTAGAATAGAGAGTTGGGTTCAACAATTGCAAAAATGCATCGCTTGTGATGCAGATTATGTTGAGTAGAAGAGTTACTCTACCAGCATGTGGAATTTGAACAACCTTTGTAGGTTAACCACTTGCCGACCGCCGATCGGCATCTGACGGCGGCAAAGTGGCTCGTTCCCGCAAATCGCCGTCATACGAGGCGCTGTGTCCAGGGGGGGCCAGGGAGCGGCAGCTTCGATTGCCGTCGGCCACCCGCGATGCCCCCCCCGGAGCGAAGGTCCGTGTATGTAAACACGGACCTCCGCTCTGTGTGAGGGGGAAGGGCTGTGATCACAGCCTTCCTTTACGTGAAGGCTGTGACCACTTCCCTTTCCCAGCTAGGGCAGCCCCCATACAGTTAGAACAAGCCCAGGGAACATAGTTAACCCTTAGCGCGCCCCCTGCAGGTTAACCCCTTCACTGCCAATGGCATTTACACAGTAACCAGTGCATTTTTATAGCACTGATCGCTGTATAATTTGTTTGGGTACAACGTCGCACGACCGCGCAATTTTCAGTTAAAGCGACGCAGCGCCGAATCGCAAAAAGGGCTCCGGTCCTAAAGCTGGAAATCCTTCCGGGGCTGAAGTGGTTAAATTAGACCCACTTTTGCATTACTTTTGGTACAGCCCGAAGTGTTTTTTTGTTAATTTGGAGGTCTCTTATGATTTCAATTGTACTGTATTGTAGATTCTTTTAGCCATTGTTTTTTTTTTTTTTTTTTAAATAGTTATAATACAGGGATGCACAATTATCAGAATTTAGTGTGGTGAAAGTCCTATATTGTCTGCTTTTGTGGGTTTCCAGAAGAAAAATATTGTTATTTCCTCACAATCAAGCTCCCCAGGTATAAAGCATGCTACAAAACACAGGTGCACTCACGCATCCCATCCACGCTAAAATAAGCTGGGATATTACAATGTAAAGCAAAGTATGAATGTTTTCTAAAATATAAATTTAAGGCTTATGATCTCACCCATTGTGAATGTAGGTATTCCACAGTTTTGGTTATCGTGTGCAGTACAGCACTCGCCTCCCGCTCGGAGAAAAACTTCTGCCTTAGTATTTTGTCTAAAAGTTCTCCTCCTTTCATTAGTTCAGTTACTAGATATACATATTTCCCATCGTCATATACCTGTAACAAAACACACACACGTGACCTTCCCCAGGAACTCTCCATGTAAATAAAATGAATTAAATAGAGGGTTATGCAAAATTTACAAACTCAGTCTAATTTGGGTTACATAAATACATTTATTAATGTGTACTAAAATGTAAAAGCAGAAAAGGTTGCAAATTTGAAGAGGAATAAACCTAAATCATAGTTTTCTCCTAAACATTATAGACATTTAGGATCTGAAGTTTGGCTTTACAAAATACTGTATACTGCAACCTTTCCTGCATGCATGCTTAGTGAACAACGCTGCAGGAAGCAACAACTGCCCAGAGTTTTCAGCAGCTTTCATTCCACGCATAGGTGAAAATCACCTCCAGCTATCCTTACAATCCTGCTGCACTAACATACAGAGTGAAAACATAATGAAATACTTGGTGTATGGGTCTATATCGTCAGCTGGTTACATGATGTAGCCTCAGGTAAAGATGATTGAGAGACTGCATGCATGGGCAAAATGACAGTATCTTTAAAGGCAGGACTGGCCAGAAGCTCTGAGTGTTGATATTTACCTTCAGAAGACACTATGGGGGCAATTTACTAAAAAAAAAACTGGAGCACACAGAATCTGGTGCAGCTGTGCAAAGTAACCAGCTTCTAGGTGTTCTTATCAGCTTAAATGAACAAGATAAAGTTAGAAGCCGATTGGTTACTATGCACACTTGCACCAGTGTGTGTGCACCAGTTTTAGTAAATCTCCCCTGATTTGACCAACGTTGCAGTGAGTCGGAGCATTAAAAAGGAACTCCAGAAAGACATTTTTAGAATTTCTCAAGTGTAAAAAAAAAAAAAAAAAAAAAAAAAAAAAAAAGCACCTCTGGCTTGCCAAATGTTCTCTTCACTGTACAATTTATACATTTTTATATACTGGATGCTACAGCTAGTGCTGTACTACCAGCCCACTGCAATTCTACATGGAAGCGCTAGTGTAGTTTATACACCTCCCCTTGTGCATGTCCATTCACAGAATGCTGAGTATTCCGTAAATCGCTTACAGAATACAAGGTGTTCTGTTAATGGACAAGGGTAAAGGTTGTGCTTCCTTGTATGAGAGCTGCAGTATTCAGGAGGAGCATGCAGGTACTGTTAATTTTGACGTCAAATTTTGATTTAGATTTAGTCATCATAATCAAGATGTCAATTTAGTTGTATTAGTCAATTGAATTGTTTTAGTTGTATTTTAGTAGACTAAAATCTCCAGTACAGTTTAGTCTACTAAAATCTCCACTACCCACCTGAACTTCCCCTTTCCTCTGAGCTCCGCCTGTCTGTTAAAGCCCAAGCCCCCTAACTATCGGCAAGCTGTATTGGCTGAGACAGGCAGACTACTTCTGTCTGCCTCCGAGTTTTAGAACAATGGCCTGCAAATCACTGAAAATTAACTCCTCTGTCAGATTTGTGTCTGTCTGAATGTGACGTGGTGAGTGTTTCCCCTCCCAACAAAGTAGCAGTGCTTAGCACTGTGTAAAATGAAAGCCTCCCCAGACCGTCCAGTTCTCTGCCCTGTGCACTTCCATTTACTTCCCCTTCCCCACTTGCAGGTCTACCTCCCCATCCCCAAAGTATAATGCACCCTGTCCTGTGCAGTCCCTCAATCCCATTTAATTTCCCCATCCCCACTCGCAGCCTGGCATTACAGCCAATATAGTTTACATTTTTTAATTTTTTTTGCTAAATATTTCAAGTTGCACTTGTTTGTCAAAAAGCAATATTTTTGTTTATCAGCAATGGCAACCCAGGTATTTCTAATATGACAGGTTTCCTAGAGCAAGGTTGCAATAGTAGCTGATGGTGGTATCGTGAATATGACACTGGTTTAACCGCCTCAAGTAAGGACATTTTCAATTTTTCAGCACTGCCATACTTTGAATGACAATTACTCAGACATGCAACTTTCTATTGATGGTATTGAATCACCAGTTTTTTTTATTTTTTGCTATATAAGCGAATACCGTAATTTTTTGGGGGGGGGGGTTGGGGATGCTTAATTTGTTATAAAATTTTGCAAATGTATACTCTGACTTTAGGCCAACATATATTTTTCTACATTTCTTTGGTTAAAAAACCCAAATTAGACATTTTAACAACCTAAATCAGCATTTCTCAACATTTTCAACACTGAGGAACCCTTGAAATAATTCTCCGGTCTTGGGGAACCCCTGCTAAAAATTAAAACTCATGATACATTAGTGTGATGGTCAATGGGAAGAATGCTCCTTACACTTGTGGTCATTGGGAAGAATTCCCCCCCTTACAGATAGCTAAGAATATCACTGATGTCATTGGGAATTTATCTGAGAGGTAGAAATTGACCATTGCTCAAGGAACCCCTAGCAACCTCTGGAGGAACCCTAGGGTTCCACGGAACCCTGGTTGAGAAACCCTGACCTAGATGCATAGAGGGGTCCAAAATCCAAGGAGCACTTCAGGAGTTCTAGAAGCATAAATTACACATCTAATTTCCTGAATACCCATTACATTTTTGGAGGCCCTGAAAGGCATAGCGAGTCTTTTTGAAATGTCATTTTTTTCCCACAAGTTTTTGGAAAATGAAGGGAAAAAAAAAAAAAAAAAAAAAAAAGACCCACGTTTCTTACCGGTAACGTTGTTTCTAGGAACCTTCCAGGACAACACACTTGAGATGAGATGCTCCTCCCCACAGGAAACAATCAATTGACAGCTGTTTTAAGTGCCCACCCTTCCCCTTGTTCCTCAGTTTGTAGAGAAGCAACTCCTGAACCCGGTTCATAAGGGAAATCATTCCTTTAGGCAGTAACCTTCTAGTTTTCTAGTGTTCTACAATTTTCCCCTCCTCCAATGGGCGGGAAGTAGGCCTGCCATCCTGGAAGGTTTCTAGAAACAACGTTACTGGTAAGTAACGTGGGTCTTTTCTCCTATCACCTTCCAGGATGGCACACTTGAGAGGATAAGCAAGTAACCTCAGGCCTACCTTAAGGTGGGACCAGTGCCTGCAAGACCTTCTTGGCAAGCGTTCAGTTCTGCAGTGAGCTTTACCTCCACTCCATAACCCCTGATGAAGGTTTCTTAGCTGGATCATGTGGCTGATCTGCAGGTCTGTTCCACGGATGTCCCTGCTTTCTCCACTTCGGATGCAGGATCTAGGTGGAGTGGGCTCTTAAAGATTGAATCAGAAAACATATTAAACTTGTAGGTTAGCAATGTTGCCTGTCTCAATCTTCTAACAACCATGTCCTATTGCACCTGTAGTTGATACTTAGAACCACTACAAAGACTAGTCATGGACCTGTCTTGTAAGACAAGGACACTTCATTGATCAATAATAGCGTCTGTCTTAACCGTACTCTGTTCAGGGGAATAAATCTGAAAAAAAAAGGACTCCCTGACTGCTAACCTTTTTTATACATCTTTATCTTTACATCAGTGAAGACTAAAGGAAGGCCTCCTTAAGGGTAATTAACAGAAGCTTGATCCCTGGGTTTAGAAGGCATGCCCAACCCATGGCTTCCCTTACACCTGAATGACTATTTCAGGAGATTAAATTTATAGCATAAGTAGAGCACACATATTGCTACATTTAGTTTTGCCAGGAGGGTGATATGAAGGCTATGTACCAAGCCGTAACCTATACGGTCAGGAATACAGGTCAGGTGACAAGTTCTTATACTTCATCTAAAGGCCATAATACTCCTCTGAACAGAACTTCCCAAGTTCTTACTAAATGGTATTCTTTATAGCCTTCCTCCAGTGTCCTATAACCCTCGGGTGCTTCAACCCCAGGAAATGATTCTGGCATCCCTGAATGTAAGGGGCTGAGGCTTTCTGGCATCTGCAGCCAGAACTCCTGGCCCCTCCATGGAAAAGGTCAGCAATAAAAGGTGATGCATTTATTAATATTATCACAAATATAAAGGCCATAGATTGTACGCACAGCACAATAAATGGATCTAGACAGGAGGGACACAAGCATAAACGACCATGTTGTGTGTCTGTGTGCGGCTAGTTAAACGGACATATCAAATCTGAATGGAAGAGGCCCCAATCTGAACTTCAATGTTGAGTAACATTGAAGTAGAACAAGCTAAGCTATATAAGAGATATGACCCGGGGGAAAAAAAAAAAAATACAGTCTTCACCGTTGGTTTTCTGATGTGCGGCCAAAATGTAAAAACACAAAGAAACAGGCGAACCTTAATGCTTCGTATGTCTGAAGTGCAGCTAGCTAGGTCCTAACTCATATAAATACAGAAAGGATGGGAACCCCTTTCATTGTGGTGTCGCACTGATGTACAACACAATAAGGCCATACATATAAGACAGAAAAACAACCCAACCTTCAAATGTTGCATATTTCTGACAAGCAACCAAATACAGATAGAAGATCAATATGAACACGGAAAAGACACCAACTCCCCTGTTGTGTATTTCTGATGTGCCCCAGGGAAAAGAATATGCAACACAAGACCCTCTTTACTGTTATGCAGTTCTGAAGTGCAGTAAGGTAATATCAGACAGAAGACACCAACGAGCTTCAATGTTGAGTATTTCTGCTGTGCAGCGACAAAAAACAGAGAAAAAACAGACAGCCTCACAGCTGTGATTTCTCCGGTGTGCTGCAAAATAAGGCAATAACTTGATGATGTGTATTCCTGCTGTGCAGCATATCAACAACCAAAAGGGAAGGATAAGCTTAAGGACCCCTCCGCACCCATGCGATCCCTCCTACGACCTGGGACTGCAAGTCGCATGACAAGACATACTCCATGACTTCCAATGCATATCATTCATGTCTGTGCGACTCCAAGCAGTCCCTGCACCACTCTGGTTTGACCTTAGTGCGACCGACGTCCACAGACCTCCAAATTACACAGGTACCGCTTCAGGTCGCAGGGAAAAAACTAGCAATTTCCAGGTCACACGCCGAGTCTCCCTGGAGTGCTACCAACAACCCCCTGCTGTGTATCCTTAAGGAGCAGCAAGGTGAAACAATGAGAAACAGAAAAAAACAGCCCTCACTGCTGTGTCTTTCTGATATGCAGATAAGGCCATAAATATGGGACATAAAAGACAAACAATCTTCAATTTTTGTGTATGTCTGATGTGTAGCAATCCAACCAATCTGAGCAGAGATGCCACCACCCCGAGCCTAGGTTCACATTGAAGTGATATGGCATGCGACTCGATGTGTCAATCGCATGCCTAAATCAGTGGCCATTCCTGGCAATAGCACTGTCCGAATTTACGCAACGCCAACTTTGAGGTGCTGCACTGATTCCAAAAAGCAGTTTCTGTACTACCCTTGGTCCAGGCTGAATGTGTATTTCTGATGTACAGCGATATACACCTTATAAGCAGAGATGTCACCATATCAATGTCTATTTCTGCTGTGCAGCAAGCCATCTCAGCAAGGACCAACAACCGTCACCGTTGAGTTTTACTGGTGTACAGCCAAGAAGGAATCATGGTGTATCCTTTAACCAGGGGCAAAATATTCCATAGGCATAGCCTGGACTCTAGATACTAACCCTTCACCACCAAAATGAAAAACTAAGGCTAACAATCCACTACTATAGTAGTTGTTGTCCTACCTTACCTCCGCTCCTTAAATCTGAACAAACGTAGACAGTCCATACACAGGTGGGAGCTAGTCCAACCCTTCCAGCATCTAAGGCCCTAATGAGCCCAGCCCTAGAGACCAATTAAGACAGCCTCTAAGAGAGGTGGTTACCATATTAGCCTGGAGGTAATCCGCCACCTGCAGGCCTTAAACAGGCAATCGTTATCTACAGGTTTACATATGTAGCTCTTGCAGAGGTTTGCACAAAAAACCCTCAAAGGTTGTAGGAAGCGATTTATGCTTCCAGTTTTGCCACTGGGTGGACTGTAGTCCAAACCAACAAAAAAGTTCTGATTACCTTCTGCACTGCGAATATAACTGCAGTGTAAAGGTGGAGTGGTAGGTTGGAGCTTATCAAATGTTACCAATAGCAAGCAACCCCCACCAGGAGGATCTGTTCACAAAGGAACCCTAAGCCTTGATTCACATCTACACATTTTGCGTTTCAGCATTTTTGTAGTGCTTTCCGTTTTTTTTTTTTTACAGCGATGTGTTTTTATGGGGGTAAATTTTATTGCTAGACAGATTTAAAAATGCAAATCGCGTCAAAAACGCAGCACTTGCGTTTTTCTTGCATGCCCATTGAAGTGTATTACATGCAAAATAAAACCGGACCCCTTCCAAAAATGCAGCGGCATAAAAATGCATTGATGTGAACATGTTCCATAGGAACCCATGATAAAAAAATTTCCTGCAAAATGCATCAAAAAACGCATTAGTGTGAATGAAGCCTTACTGTGCCTCCCCATGCCTTTTTGAGTTACAAGACAGGAGGTCAGCTTTTAAGAACCCCTCTTGGAGCTACTTGCCACATTCCAAGCAGCTGGGCTAATAGGCTCAGATTACCTGGTGTGACTAAGCTGACCCGGGGAGCTTACTCCTGAAATCTCCAGGTTCCTGCAAACCACTGCACATCCAAACTCCTTGAAGGACATGTACAGTGGTATACATGGCCTGTAAGAAACTCTTGTATCTACCAGGTCTCCCCTCTGCACTACCATCACCCCTATAAATGTACTACAATAGGACTTATAGAGTGAGGCTGGCAACCTACTGTTGCCATAAACACAGCGTCTCCATGTAAGAGGGAGCTGTGGATGGTGGATTGGCAGAAGTTTCTAGGCTATTTGTTTCCAGACCCCAAGGGAATTTATCTCAAAATGCTCAGATCCCACCTGGCTGTTATTAGGGATTTTGCTGCTAAATACCCAAAGCAAAGGGATACTCACCGTTGTTGTTTTCTCCCTTTGCCACAGCCACCAGGCTCGCTTTTCCACCCTTATGGTCCACACGCAAGGAGGATAGCCGCCAAAGTCACCCGCCCACGGCTGTCCTCATGGTTAGCCTGTGTCCTGCACTGCACCAGTCGGTATATGGGGGGGGGGTTGGCGCAATGCCTTACCCTCCTCTTTCCCATCTGAAGTGGTTTAGGCAGACACTCGCTCCTCTGCACCCCTTATCACCGTAATGAACTGGTGCCTCTTTGGGCTCGCTCTTCACACTGGTCGGAGCGTTTCCCATTCCCAGGGTTGCGCCATCGTCCTCCACTTAGGGAGGAGGACAGAAGGAACCCGAAAGGCAAAGACTGTTGAGCTGTGTATAATAGCGGTAGTTCACACCACTGTGACGGGATCGCTGATACTTTCTGGGGCACCTGTGAGAAGGATGAGCCTGCAGGATATATTTCAGGCCCAGGCCTGCATACCTGTCTCACAGAGTTAACCTGCACCCCTTGTAAGGAGGAAGGGGAGCTTGGATCCCCGTTCTGCTGCTGCGTTTACGTGCCACCAGGCCTAAGCACCGCCTCACCGGCCTTCCAGGCAGCAGGCCGAGATGCACACCAGCGGCCGCACAGACAGCCTCTTCCATCCCATCCACCACTGTCAGGTAGGAGGAGAGAGTGGGAACATGGTCCCTGGGGTTCAGGGTGCACTGCACTGTACCCAGGGGCCCCCAGTTCTCAGGGGGGCTCTTCTGGTACTGCTGCCTCCCCTGAGCTCTCTTGTTGGGAATATCCCCTCTGGGCAGAGCAAGCTCTACTAGGACCGGCATCCACCACTGGTCTTCCCAGGGTCCGGCACCCAGGGAGGGACCTCAGCCCCAGGTCTTGGCCCAGGAAAGAAAACAAAAAAGGTTTTGCTGCGTAGGGTAGAAACGCAATCAAAAACGGAGGATCAAGGGGAAGGGTGGGGACTTAAAACAGCTGTCAATGGATTGGGTTTCCTGTGGGGAGGAGCCTCTCATCTCAAGTGTGCCGTCCTGGAAGGTGATAGGAGAAATGCAAATGTATTTTTTAAGTTTACCCTCTTCCTTTTTTTACACAAGATTGTCAATTAAGATATTTCCAACACATATCATACGCATACTTCAAAAAATACCCCCCAAAGCAAATTCTGCTATTCCTCACGAGTGTGGCGATACCGTGTGCATGAGACTTTCACAGCCTCGTCACACAGAGGCCCAAAATCCAAAAAGCACCTTCAGGCTTTCAAGGGGCATAAACTATACAACATTACCTGACTAGCCTTTTTGAAGGCTCTGGAGCACCAGGATAGTGGAAACACACATAAAATTGTAATGTTGAGTCTTTTGAAGACTATTATTTTTCCAAAAGTTTTTAGAAAAAGCAGAAGGAAAATTAATTTTAACCAAATATAGCAATTTAATAGCATAATTCTCACACATAGCATTGGCATACTGAGAATTCCACCCCAAAACACATTCTACTGCTCCTTCCTTGTATGATGATACCACATGTGAGACTTTTTCAGAGTCTGGACTAATTATGTACCAGACATTGTATCTTGTGTTTCACACAAATCGACCAACTGTACTGTAAAGGTTGCCTCTAAAGGTAAAACTGTAAAGGTTGTCTCTGTATGAGTGATCAGAGAACAACTTATAATGCTACCTATAGCAGTACCAAGCCTAGCCTACTAGTAGGTGGCTTCCCACAAGAATGTCATGTTCACTGGCCAGGACGTAAAGGGGCGCTACAAAAAGGAAAAACAAAAGAGTTCCTAGGGTTCCAGGAGTGCAGTTGGGATGGCTGGAACTGGTATCTCACAGAAACGCAGTCAGCGGGATGTGCAAATGGGTTAGTATTTATGAATAAGAATTGGTCCAAAAAAAGGAGGCAGAAATGTGGTCAATACACAAGAAAGGATTGATACAGGCAGCACCATAAGTGTTGTAGCGGTGATCACATGCAAGGGGAACTTGTGTGGCAGCGATCACAGGCACAGCACAACTTGTATGGTGGACATCGTAACCGATGTGGGGATGATTAGGGACACTGACTGGTAATTCATTTTTTTTTTTTTTACATACTGTCAACTTAGCAACACTACTACTTTTTTTTCCAAACATTGATTGCTTTCACACCAATGATGGCTGTAAAAACAATCATTTCTCACTCTGTCCATTGACAAATATTGTGCTTGTTGTGATTGGTTACAACTATAACATGGTACAGGGTTGCTGTAAAAAGCCCTGTACTATGATATCTCTGTGACCGATCACAGAGATCGCTCAATAGTGAACAATGATGTCAGGAAATGACATTGTTTACTACTGTCCATGAGATCGCTGATTGGCTACAGCCATCACACGGTATCAGGGCCGCCAGCAGTGGCCCGGTACATCGATCAATGTTCCGCTGTGTCCACCACAGATAGTGTCGTGCGCTTCCAGGGAATGTGCACAAGCTGAATATTGGAAGACCTACAGGTACGACCTGCCTCTGTGCTGCTCCCGCCTGGCTGTATGTACTATGGACGGATGGGAAGCGGTTAAAGGTGTTTATAAGCAAATTTAAATACTGCAAAAAACCCTTGACACCCTCCTTTTTTTAAAAAAAATATAAGGGTGGCTCTGCCTGAAGCAACAGTGGAAACTTTCCTTGCCAAAGAGTACAATTTTGTAGTTGACAAAAGTAAAGTCTTCCAGATATGCTAGGATAAAGCAATATCTAGATTTCAGGACCTATAAGTAGTGTATTAGAGTGCTTAAAGCGGAGTTCCACCCTATTAAAAGTCAGCAGCTACAAAAAGTGTAGCTGCTGACTTTTAAGAATCGGGCACTCACCTGTCCCAGGCTCCAGCAATGCGGCTGCCCGAAGCCACCCTCTTCTCCCCCCTCATTCGTTCACTTTGTGAATGGCCGGTGTATCTTCTGGGACCTGTGACGTGTGCCAGAAGATCACAGAGAGGGAGGAAGGCGGTGAACTTCCTTCCTGTGCCGTGGAGCCAGAGGTCAAAACCGGGTCCCCGCTGCCCCCCCAAAAAATGACATGCCAATTGTGGCATGTCGAGGGGTCACCTTCCCTTAAAGCGGAAGTTCCACTTTTGGGTAGAACACCACTTTAAGAAAAGAAGATGAAGGTGGAGGACAGAAATGCTGAAATTGCAATTTAGCATGGAAAGCCCTTTAAACAGTCTTTACCATGACCTCAAAAGCCATGGTTTTAAAAACATCAGTCTCAGGTTATGCATAAAAAATTGAAATTTCTTTCATTTTTGGGTAACATGACGCCTGGTCCCAATATACATTTTTAAAAACCTCAATCACATTACAGAGGTTCCTTAGCTTAGCAAAACATGCCATTTTCTTTTAGCTATGATACTTAACTCTTCTTATAAAGAGCATATTTAATTAGCCTTGAACTAATAGATCTGCATGTTTTCATTTAGCTTTCTGGCTGAGCAAGAACTGTAAAATACTTACATCTTTTAATGTGATAATATTAGGATGCTGCCCATAGCGCAGAAGAATTTCAATTTCCTCCGTTGGATCCCTCTTGCTTTTGTCAATTATCTAAAAAGTAAATATAGCATGCTTAATGATTTATGTTCACTTAGAGTAACAAACCTACACTGGTTACTCCACTTTAACAAAAAAAAAAAAAAAAAAGACAAAACAAAAACGTAAAAGACCTACTAAAGGGCAAATACCACAAGATGACTGCTATCACATTTATCATCCAGAAAAGTTTCTTCTGTGCTCCTCTCTGATTTAGCATTACTTCAATACCAGGACCTTATTTTCTGTGATCCAGGATAACCATAGATGAGTTATTTTTTTTTCCTGGCTGATAGGAAAAAATAAAGAAAGACTCTTATCCACACAAGCAAAGTGGGTGGATTAATCCTCCCCACTTTGCTTCTGCATTCTGACAGCTGGGACTCCTCCATCAAAATACCCTGATCAGCGTTGAAGCCACTGATCGAATAAAATTTTCCAATATCCCCGTTCAATACAAGTCGATTTACTTCTGTAGAGCAGGCATGGCCATAGATGGGAAAACATTTGGCCGGTCCCCACTGAACCAGACAAATTTTGAGGCAAACATATTTCAGCTTAGCAATTCATAGCTGTGATGGCTGCACTTCTCTTTTTAAACTCACCTAATTATCTGGCCAGTAAGTCTGTTTTTCAACAAAACAAGCTGTTCTGCAGAAGTAGCAGTTACAGGGTTGAGACAAACCATTTACTACTGACTGGGGTGCTTACAATGATTTTTTATTTTGCAGCTACAGACAAGGGACACAAGTTATTTAATAATATACTATTATCTCCAATATGGCATCTAGGATCTACGCATGACATATACATGCAATCTACAAGAATGAATACAGCAAGATACACTATAAAATATATTAAAGAGGATAAAAAAAAAAAAAAAAAAAAAAATCCTGCAAGACAATAGCATAATATGTTAGTATGCATCGCATACTAACATATTATGAAATACTTACCTTAGAGCGAGGCCCCCGATGCCTGAGTCGGTCAGCGCTAAGGACGCTGACATGATGGTCCTCATCTTTCTTCCGGGTACACGGCTCTGGCGCTGAGTGGCCGGAGCCGCGTGACATCACTCCCAAGCATGCGCGCAGGAGCTCTTCGTTCCGGCAGCCAGCTCTCATTTGCCGGCCGCCTCGGCCGAATCATCAGAGTGCATGCGCCGCTAATGTCAGCGGTTGCATGCAGGGCGAATATCTCCTAAACCACGTAGGTTTAGGAGATACTTATTTTACCTACAGGTAAGCCTTATAGGCTTACCTGTAGGTAAAAACAGTAGTGGGGGGTTTACTACCGCTTTAAGTGTACACATATGCAACTGCATGCAAAAAAAAAAAAAGAAAACACAAATCCATACTTGTTTATCCAAGACCCATGGATCTTCCATTCAACCAGAAAACAGTATATAATATAAAAATATAAAGGGTTTTCTTGTCTCCTCTGAGTCGTGCTAGGACTGTGTCCTGTTTTTATCCCCGCATACTGAGCCACAACTCATGTTTGGAGAAGTTTTTTTTTTCTTTTTAGACTGTGCAAACTTTACCATGGATAAATGCAACAGTCGTGGATTCTGATGAAGCGAGTTAAATTGAGATGCTATATCAGAGATGTTGGAAATATATTTAAAAAGTCCTTTGTCTGGATCTGCACATGATTTTATCTTATATGTTCCTAATTCATTGTGCACTCTCCTTTCGCCCCTTCTTTTAATTGTTTAATAAAGAATGTATTCATTTTATACATTTTCTTTGTGGCGCATGCAAATCCCAACGCTTTGACTCCATCCCAGTGTAGGTGGGAGGTGTTCTATGATTATGTATACTGAGAAACTTTATTTTACAGATGACATTTTAAAAACTACATGCAAGTAAGCATATTTGGTGGAAAGTTTAAAGTTTCTTTGGTGGAAGGAAGGTTCCATCCTGCATTTTTGGGCCTAAATGTAAATGTTCAGTGTTTGGGAACAATGGTGGTAGTAAAAACCCTGTAACTTTTCTGCTGCAGGAAACAAAGACAATAGCGACTTGATCCAGATGATCCAAGAGTGCTCAATGGAAATCTGGTGATTTCAAATCATCCTCCTTAGGTTTCTTCCACTGGGTAAGATGGGTGCTGCTGCCACCAATAGCATCCTTGATATTTTCAAGAGCTGGTCTGAAGACAGTCATAGCTGAAATGTAACACTAGTCATCTGCTCCTTGCATTCAACGACCAACCACAGTGGTGGTTAGATCCTTTATCAAAACATGTCTGACTGGTCAAAATCCCTTAAAAGTAAAGCCATAGCCAGAATCAAACGCAGGGCAGGAAATTCCAGCAAGAACAGAACACTACAAAGGGCTTCAAACTGCTGATGGGGTGGGTCTAGTTATAGGCATGTGTACATCCTTCACCAGTAAGGTGGTCTCCTTGGTAAATTGAGACACTGGCTGGATCCGAGGTGGAAATGGACAATTTGTGAACAAAATCCTCACAAAACAGATAATATCCCAGTAATATCCCTGATGGGTTCAAATGATAAATTCTGGTCTTACTGATTTAACAAAGTCCTGTCCAGTGGGACAATAGACATTACACCTTTCTCTAAAGCATACAGCAAGAAATGTGATGCAATTGATCTCTAAAAAAAGATCACCAAGATAAAAATCTGAACCCTAATTGTACTTGAAGTCAGTTGACATACAGTAAAAACCCTTTCTATGAGTTTGTCGACAGGCACAGCGACTCTTAGGACTAAGTGGGTTATACTGCCCTCTTCAGGAGTTTACTAGGCAGAATAGGCAGTTCTAACAGTAACAGACACAGCCCCTCCCAGGGGGAAGTCCCCACTGGCAGATAACCCCACACCCAGCTCTGATAGCTCAGTTCGTAACAAGCAGTGCAACATCCAGAGGGGTGGGTGCTGTGCCTGTCGACAAACTCAGAGAAGGGGATTTTACGGTAAATCAAAAAATCCAGTTTTCTCTCTCGCTCGTCGACAGGCACAGCGACTCTTAGGACTAAGTGGGACGTCCAAAAGCAGTGCCAAAATTTGAGGGGTGGGTAACAGAACTACACCCAACCAACACTCAGTAAGGAACCACACGTGTCTGACACGGCCGCCTGCAAAACTTTGGGGCCAAACGCAGCATCCGAGGATGCAAAAACATCAACTTTGTAAAACTTTGAGAAGGTGTGCACAGAGGACCAAGTAGCTGCTTTTCACACTTGAGACACAGACGCCTAATGTCGAAAAGCCCAGGAAGTGCTAATCGAACTGGTAGAGTGAGCCATGACTAGGAAAGGAGGCTCCAAACCCTGAACAGCATAGGCTCAGGTCACAGTAAGTCTAATCCAATGTGAAATAGTGGCCGACGAGGCCGCCAGACCCTTGTGTGGCCCATCCACAACTTACAAAAAGCACATCCGACCTCCGAAAAGACGCCGTGGTCGCCAGATACACCCGCAGGGCCCGAACATCATCCGGGGAGTGCAACGCAACCTCCCTAGGATGAGAGGGACGCGGGCAGAGCGAAGGAAGGACATTGTTCTCATTGATATGGAAAGAGCACACCACCTTTGGCAGAAAAGAAGGTGATGGTCGCAGAACCGCCTTATCCTTGTGTAGGACCAGATATGGAGACCTACATGATAGAGCCGCCAACTCAGACACCCGTCGAGCGGATGTGATGGCTACCAGGAAAGTCACCTTTTGTGAAAGCAATTGTAGCGATATCTCCCTGATATTCTCAAAGGGCGGCTTCTGAAAGACCGAGAGTACCAAATTGAGGTCCCATGGCGCCAGAGGCGACCGTTCCTCGGGGGGGGGGGGGGATGGGGGCGACGTGTCGAACCCCCTGCATGAAAGTAGGGATCAAAGAATGCGTCGCCAAAAGTCGCTGAAAAAAATCGCCAGGGCAGAAACCTGACCCTTGATCTTACTCAATGCCAGCTTCTTGTCGAGACCCTTCTGCAGAAAAGCCAGAACCCGAGATACCAAAAAAGATCAGGGATTACACCCCCCATTCTTGCACCAGGCGATATAAGCCCTCCAGTTGCAGTGATAAATCTTCCTGGAAGTGGCCTTACGTGACTTAAGCAAGGTGGGGATCACCGAGTCTGAGACACGCCGATCCCTTAACACCTGGGATTCAATAGTCAGGCCGTTAAAGCCAGCGAGCGTAAAGCAGGATGCAAGATGGGCCCCTGAGACAGTAGGTCCTCGCGAAGCGGGAGTCGCCAGGGGACGTCCACCATCATTTGAACTACGTCGGCGTACCAAGGGCGCCTTGGCCAATCTGGAGCTATGAGAATGGTCTGTATGCCCTCAGTTTCTATTCTGCACAGAAGCAACTTGAGGGGGAAAGGCGTAGAGTAGCCGTTACCGAGCCCACGGAGCTACTAGGGCATCTGCCGAATCCTCTAGGGGATCCCTTGTCCTGCTCATGAAGGCCTGCACCTTCCGATTGAGACGAGACACTAGAAGGTCCACGTCTGGAGTACCCCACCTCAGACAAATCTGATACTCCAAGCGGTGAGACGGAGTCATCACCGACTTCGGGTGATTGATCAGCCAGCCGAACTCCTGCAGAATGTGTAAGGCTATCGTCACACTGTCCCTGAGAGCTAGAGCCGACTCTGCTCGCAAGAGGTGGTCGTCCAGATACACCACCACTGCGATGCCCCTCTGTCTCAGCAGAGCCAGAACCAGGGCTAACCGCTTGGTGAAGATCCGAGGCGCAGAGTCTAGGCCAAACGGGAAAGCCACAAACTGATAGTGATGCTCCCCGACCGCAAAGCGCAGGAAGCGCTGGTGCTGGGTGCATATGGGAACATGCAGGTACGCATCTTTGATGTCGAGGGAAGCCAGGAAATCGCCCTGGTGCAGAGCCACCACCATAGAGCGGACAGACTCCATCCCGAACCTTCATACACGCATGAAGCAGTTGAGGGCCTTCAGGTCCAGAATTGGGCAGACCCCATCCTTCTTCTGGACCACAAACAGGTTGGAGCAAAACCCATGGAAACGGGGACCACTACTACCCCTTGACAGAGTAGGTCCTGCACCACCCCAAACAGGGCCTGCAGCCTGCCAACGGGCAGTTGCAAGTTGGAGGCGAAGAACCTGTCCGGAGAACGGGAACATAATTCTATTCTGTACCCCGATGAGATCACCTCGTGCACCCAGCAGTCCGAAATACGAGAAGTCCACCGGTCCGCAAGAGGGGCGGGAGGGACGAAAAAGCCGGTTGTGGGCCGTAAAGGAGGGACTCTGTTTGCGACGGGACTCCATACTCTTCCTGGACTCCGGGAGAAAAGGTACTCTTCCCTCCCGTGAGATCCTTAATAATTTAATCCAAGGAGGGTCCAAAGAGCCGCCCACCCTGAAAAGGCAAGTCCGTCAGGGCCTTCTTAGATGTTTGGTCTGCCAACCAACATTTCAGCCAGAGCAAACATCTGACAACCACCGAAGACACGGACAATTTGGAGATCAGGGGGGCTGTATCCAGGGCTGCATCGCACAGATACTTAAGCCACTGGACAAGCTGTTCAGCAAGTTCCACACAAGCAGGGGGAACCTTAGCATCGCTCATTTTGCGGTGTAACAGCTTCGCCCATTCCATGAGCATCTGACACCAGAGCAGAGGCCACAACAGGCCGCATGGCCGACCCTGCCAGAACATCGATCTGACGATGGTCTCAGCCTTCCTTTCCACCGGGATCGTGGTCGCCTTGTTCAGGCGAGACACAGGGGGATCAACCACGGGGGGTGATGCCCACTTTTTTAACAGGCTGTCCTCGAAGGGATAGTGCACAGAGAAACGTTTGGGTATGGGAAGGGAGCTCTGAGGCCATTCCCAGTCTCTGTAGACAAAGTTATGCAGGTAAGACACATAGGGGAAAACCTTAGCCCCGCAGGCCGGTTTATGCGTCCCGACGGGGAGCTCCTGCGAGGGTCCAGCCGTATCATCCAACTTCAGGGTTCCAAGCACCGCTGTGATCAGGGCACTGACTAGTGCCTTCTCATGCGCAGCAGTGGCCGCTGCAGATTCCTCCTCACTATTAGTAGAATCCGGGGCCTCGCCATCCGACAGCTCAAGGGGGGTCCCTGTCATGGTGGAGCCCCCGTCAGGGTCCGAGTCCTCACCAGAAGAGGGGGGAGGTAGGGGCCGCTTTTTCGCCGCCTTACGCCCACATGCTGTCTCTACCCGGGAGACTAAGGACTCCAGGAGCGCCGACAGAGGGTCAATAGGGATAACAGTCCGAGGCGCTGGCTGCCACCATAGAGAGGTCTGGTGTGGAAGCACCCGCATTGGCTGCCATTGCGACACCCACCCTGGTAACACGCCACCTGAGGTCTAGGTACCAGGAGACCAGGCACCCCGCACCCCAAAATGCTGCACAGGACTTAATACAGGAGGGTAACCCCAGAGGGACTCACCATCTGCCCGCTCAACTGTCCAGGAGAGGAGCCGTGCCTGTTGCTGTCCGCCGCTGCCTTGCCCGCCCGTCTTCCACACTTGCCACTGTTTCTGCTGCTGTCCCACAGGAGAGCTCCCCGCGCTGCGTGACGGGTAAAACAGCGCCAGAATCCACAGGGACCGCTTCCCACACTCACAGGTCGGCACACGTGCATAGGCCACAAGAAAATGGCCACCGCTGCACACTAGAGGCCAAACCCCAGTCAGGAACGGCTACACCAAAATAGCCGCTGGGCGCCCCAGAGGCCAAACCATGCGGACGGCCACAACAAAATGGCACCCGGACCATGGGAAAATGGCCACACCCGGACCATGGGAAAATGGCCACCGATCGATCTCCGACCGTCCAGCAGCACGAGGCAAGGAGGGGGGGGACAAGCTAAGGCCCTGGACACCCCCTGGGAGCCCCAGGGAGGGGGGGGGCACAGTGACAGCATAGCACTGGAGGGAGAGGGTGGGGGGGTGAAGCGAAGGAGGGGGGACCAACCCGCCAGCCTAACACCCCAGGGGGGAAACCCGCCTGCTCCCCCCAGATCCTAGTGGGAGAGGGGGGGGGGCATACTTACCCATCCAGTCGGGCAGAGCAGATATCCCACACGAGACAGATCTGCCCCACCCATCAGGCCGGGGGGAGCAGTCGGCCATGGTAACAGTGTGACACAGACTCAGGAGCCTGGTCATATGTGCACCGGTGGGACGTTTAACCCGCGGGGCCACCCTGTCCGGTTCGGGGCCTGTCGCGGCCGACTCAGCACGGAGCTAAGGTCTGCGCACGCTCGATGGCCGGCTGGGGAGACCGCCTGGATCTAAAACCCAGCCTGTCACCCAGCACGGCTACTTGATTGCAGTCTTCATCTGTTAGGCTGTCCTCCAGGACAGCCGAAGTGGACCCAGAGAGGTACCACAGATCCCAACAGGGAACAAGGTCTACTCCTTGCACTAGGCAGAAAAAAACTGAGCTAGCAGAGCTGGGTGTGGGGTTATCTGCCAGTGGGGACTGCCCCCTGGGAGTGGCTGTGTCTGCTACTGTTCCTTTTGCTGTTAGAACTGCCTGTTCTGCCCAGTAAAATCCTGAAGAGGGCAGTATAACCTATTTAGTCCTAAGAGTCGCTGTGCCTGTTGACGAACGAAAGAGAAAATAACCTCAAAGTTCTGTGGTAATCTTCCTTGAAGTCACCTTCTGAGACTTTAGCAGGGTAGGATCAGACAATTCTACATCTTGCAATACTCCAGTAATAACAGCGCTGCTGTTAAAGCCAACGACTGTAAGGAAGATAGAAGACTGGAGGCTTGGACTGAAGATTGCATCGATCAAAAAAGATACATGGGTTGTCCACTGACCATTACAATTTTTGAGTACCGGGGTCTTCGGGGCTAGGCCAGGACAATCAGAAGCACTAGAATTCCTTCCACAAATGAATCCTGATAAGCAGAAGCAGGGCCGCTGATAGAAATCATGGGGCCCCCTACAGCCTACCTGACGGGGCCCCCTTCAGCCCCACCCCTGGCCCTGCCCCCTCCTTCAGCACCACCCCTGGTCCCTCCCCAGACCCCGCCTGGAAAAAAGTGCAGGTTTGTCTTCAAGTGATATCTATCTTTCTTCAGCCAGTTATAAGTTTGATTATCCAAAAGAAGTACCGTTTTCAGATGAGAATAGACCTCTTTAATATCGATATGTACTAAAGAACATCCAGAGGGCGGCAAGCGGACATCTTTGTACACCCACCAGAGTTTTTAACTGCACACTTATTTTTAACAGTTAACGGAGTTTACATACAGAAATACAGTATATACAAATACATGGCATTGTTTCAATGTTCAATGTTAAAAGCAGCGGCAAACCCGCTGATCTCACAGCTTAGCAAATGTCACAGAACACCACTGCTTTTAAAATTTAGCATCAAAACAGTGAGACGGATTTCAAAATCCTGTATTTCAGTAAGCTACATTTACTGTTAAAAATAAATGTGAAATTAAAAACTCTGGTGGGTGTACAATGTCCACTTGCCACCTTCTCTTTGCATCCTTACTGCGGACGTGTGAGTGCGGGGTGCAGCAATATGGCGGCGATGAATGTCACGACCGGCTTACATTTCTCTGGGGTAAGGACGACGCTACACCTGCAGAGACAGTGCACCGCCACCCATTCTGCCAAAATGCCATATTGCATCGTGTGCTGCCTGCAGAGAGACAGTGCCACTGTGCACATACAATGCATATGCAATATTGCATTTTGGCAGCAGTGGCACTAGCTTAACTCCAGACCAGTTATCATGCTGCTGCTGCCAGCCTGCCATTGCCAATGTCATTAAATTAATGAATCATGAGGCTGTCCATCCCTAAGCAATGCATTATGCAAGCTGCAGCACCCACACACACACACACACACCTTAGTTAGCTCAGCTGGGCCCAGGCAGTGCCCACCAAGAACTTCCTCTGCGGCTGCCTCGATCCCGAATCCTGCTGGCTGGTAAGTTGAGTAACTCTGTCAGCGTCTCTCCTCTGCGGCTGTCAGTTTCACCGCCGTCGTTCCCCACTTCTTCTCCTTCTCCAGTCAGCCAGGCCCTTGGCATAGGCGGCACGCCACCTGAATCACTACGCTGGGCCTCTACTTGTTGTTGCCATGACGTCTGACATACACGCGGAGCAGGCAAGGAAGGACACGTCCCGAAAAAGAGAAAATGGTCCTTCACAGCCACACTGAAATTAGAACCAGTCTAGCCCAGCACAGCGGCGGGGGGGGCAGTGGGGATGTATGGACGGACGGACTATGGTGTTGTGGCTGGCGATTGGGGGGGGGGGGGTGACAAAAAATGTTTTCATTCACACAATCAGGGAGATTACCCGGGCCCCCCTGACAAGCCAAGGGCCCGGTACGGCCTATCAGCGGCCCTGAGCTGAAGAGGTTGAAGTTGTAACAGCAGAAAGTATAAATTAGGGGGAACTGGTCCCATGGTGTCACCAGAGCATCCAATGCAACGTTTGAGCATCCCTGGTCTAGCTTCACATTAAAACTGGACATCAGAAGGTCCACATCTAGGATGCCCCAACATTTACAGAGTTCCTCAAAAACCTCTGACTTTAGAGCCCACACGCCTGGAGGCAATGGCTGAGAAAATCCACCTGCCACTTTTCTATCTTGGAATGTGGACGGCAGACAGTGGGGGAGCATGCCGTTCTGCCCAAAAATAGATGAAGGCTCTTCAGCAGCACTGATCAATGCAGTAGTGAATCCCATTTAATTTAGGGATTTTGATGGCAATGACCTCTCCTGTGCTGACCAAGGCTCATGGACCAAGAAATTGTCCAGAACACGACCACAGCCCAACAGGCTAGCGTTTGTCAAATCAACTGTTCCTTGGACTTCTTAATCAGCTTTCCATGCATGCAGGCAGAGTGACCTATGCATCTGCTTGTGACAGACTGTCACAGCAAAGCGAAAGGCTCCAGACATCTGTGCCAACTGCTCCAGCAGTAAAAAAAATCTCTATATGGAGTTTATTGCATTTTAACATGGTCTGAGAGATTAGAGTTACTGCCAACACAGGATGGAAGGCCAAACCAATTAATTCAAACTGGAATTTCAGGAGGGAATTTAAGCATGAAATCCCCATAGGCAAGTATGCCTTCAACCTGTCCAGTGGCATCTCTGTTAACTTGGATCAATGGCAAATCCATTTTGGGCACAGACTACCTATTAATGAATATCTTTTCAAAGGGCAAATGCTGTGGTATTCTCAGGTGGAGTCCAAAACCTTTTAGAGTGTTTCCAGTCCACTTAGACAAGTCCTCAAAAGAATGGGTGTTAATGGGAAGCAGCTTCAAAAGCTCTAAAAAAAAAAAAAAAGTAAAAGGCTTGCAAGAGCAGAGTGATCTTCCAAATGCAGGGTGGTATGACCCTGCACTGCACCAATAAGAACTGAAACACCCCCCTCCCCCTTTTTTTATTCCAAGACTGCAGTGACCCAAAAACAGCCTGTCCCAACTGCTTGGATTTTGAATAAGAAATCCCAACAGGGGCTACAAACAGGGCAGTGAGAGACAGACTATCACAAATGGTGCCGGAGTGAATCTAGAACCCAAAGTATAAAATGATCCAGTAGCTTGGTAGAAACACTTAGGAGTGGAGATAAATTTCAAAGGTGGAGACCCTCTGAGGTGCCCAAGGTTCCAGAATACAGGCATTGGTTCCATCTGGAGATACTGGGAAAATGACTCTAGAATCATTAAGCGAGTATGGGCTGAAGTCAGTTGCAGCACCTGGATTATGCTGTGTGTGTCTTTGAGGTCACCTAGTGGATGATGGCAGTGCTAAATCCTTCAGCCTTAACTATTACCTGGGTAAGAAGGTGGTAATAGGAATTTTAAAATGGTGCCCAAAAGGTACCAACTGTGAGGTAGCTCCTGATGCTTTAACCCGACCAGCCTTGCTCACTAAAATGACCCTTCACAGACTGTCATGGCCTGGACCCAGAACGCACTCTGCGGATAACTCTGAACAGAAAGGTTTGGAAAGCACCACAATGCAAATCCTGGTACTTGAAGGTCACATTCAAGGCTAGCCCCACCACATCCAGAAGCTTACGTAATACGGGAGTCATCAGAAAGTCATACCAGAGGCTGTGTCATGGCTCTGAAACAGGAGGGCACTCTATGGCCAATAATACACAAATTTCTGGAAAGTTCCACAATGCAGTGACCAGTTTCCTGAAGGTCATATTCCAGGTTAGGGGTTGGGGTTGGTCCAAAGGTTGCTGGCCCAAGATATATCAACATGGATAGCTGCTGTGTAGAGACTAGCTCAAGCAGCATTTTTGAAATCTAGATTGAAGTCAGTCTAGAAAAACATATAGTGTACTGAGTATGTTGAAGAAAAAATAAAAATAAAACAGAATAAAAAGGCTAGCAAATCCCTCCTGTAGGCAGCAACATAGAACCTGAGTGGTTCAGAATTCCTGCTTGCTTTAATGGGCGAGAAAGAAAAGGTTACATTCCGATGAGTTTTGATTCGGTGTGTTCTTCATCACTGATACGGCTTCCAAACAAGTGCATCTTCCATAAATGGTAGCATGTAAAATTTGCCTGCAATGCATTAAAAGCGGCAAAGGTGTGAATGCAGCCCAAGTACTAAATGTGATTAACTGCAACAAATAAATTAAGATCTTGGTGCTTCTCTAGAAAACTACTACTTTTATGTTGGGGGCTGTTTAACAGTAACCTTGCATGCAGATGTATGAAGTCTGCGGATAGAAGGATATGTGCCTGTGTCAACAGACTTGTGTGCTTCAAGTGGGTTTAGCATTCCCATACAGGTCTTAAGGCCCGTACACGATGCAAAATTCGGATGGGAATTTTCGTACGGCGACCAATCGTCCGATTTTCTTATTGTTAATATGGTCCTTTCGACAGCCAGTTGTGATTTTTCGGAAGACAAAAGCTGGATGTGCAGACTATAAAAAGGTTTTCGTACGTCAACTCAACGTCCAATTTTCGTATCATTAGTGCGGTTTTTGTACGAAAAAAATCGTAAGAGCATGGCTACACATGCTCAGAAACGGAAAAATACATACAAATATATTCAACACTAATACGTCACTTCTGACGTTGAATTTGGTCGTACAAAAATTTTCGTATGGTTAGCAACCTCTTCACTTTCGACAGGAGACAAGGATCCAACAAAAACTAACGTTCTGTCATCAGAAAATCTAAGCATGTGTATGAGGCTTTAGAGACTATAAAAGCCTTCTTGAAGCAGGTCGAATGCAACTAACAATGACTTCTAAATGATCTCAGAAGGAGCTCATAACAGATGTCAAACTGATGGCATCAACAAGCCCAAAGACCATAGAAACAGGCCCTAATAAAGCATGCCTCTGATCACGTCTCTTATTGCTCCCATTTAAAGTAAGCCTTGTCTCAAGAAAAGATACATTTACTAAACTGTTTTCCGCATGAAAATATTTCAGTATCAACTGCCTTGCCTTGATATATACAGTGGGGCAAAAAAAGTATTTAGTCAGCCACCAATTGTGCAAGTTCTCCCACTTAAAAAGATGAGAGGCCTGTAATTTTCATCATAGGTACACTTAAATTATGAGAGACAGAATGAGAAAAAAATATCCAGAAAATCACACTGTCTGATTTTTAAAGAATTTATTTGCAAATTATGGTGGAAAAGTAGTATTTGGTCACCTATAAAAAAAGCAAGATTTCTGGCTCTCACAGACCTGTAACTTCTTCTTTAAGAAGCTCCTCTGTCCTCCACTCATTACCTGTATTAATGGCACCTGTTTGAACTCGTTATCAGTATAAAAGACACCTGTCCACAACTTCAAACAGTCAGACTCAAAACCCCACTATGGCCAAGACCAAAGAGCTGTCAAAGGACACCAGAAACAAAATTGTAGACCTGCACCAGGCTGGGAAGACTGAATCTGCAATAGGTAAGCAGCTAGGTGTGAAGAAATCAACTGTGGGAGCAATTATTAGAAAATGGAAGACATACAAGACCACTGATAATCTCCCTCGATCTAGGCCTCCACGCAAGATCTCACCCCGTGGGGTCAAAATGATCACAAGAACAGTGAGAAAAAAATCCCAGAACCACACGGTGGGACCAAAGTAATAAAGGCTACCATCAGTGACACACTACGCCGCCAGGGACTCAAATACTGCAGTGCCAGACGTGTCTCCCTGCTTAAGCCAGTACATGTCCGGGCCCGTCTGAAGTTTGCTAGAGAGCATTTGGATAATCCAGAAGAGGATTGGGAGAATGTCATATGGTCAGATGAACCCAAAATAGAACTTTTTGGGAAAAACTCAACTTGTAGTGTTTGGAAGAGAAAGAATTCTGAGTTGCATCCAAAGAACACCATACTTACTGTGAAGCATGGGGGTGGAAACATCATGCTTTGGGGCTGTTTTTCGGCAAAAGGACCAGGACGACTGATCCGTGTAAAGTAAAGAATGAATGGGGCCATGTATCGTGAGATTTTGAGTAAGCAAGGGCATTGAAGATGAAACGTGGCTGGGTCTTTCAGCATGACAATGATCCCAAACACACCGCCCGGGCAACGAAGGAGTGGCTTCATAAGAATCATTTCAAAGTCCTGGAGTGGCCTAGCCAGTCTCCAGATCTCAACCCCATAGAAAATCTTTGGAGGGAGTTGAAAATCCGTGTTGCCCAGCGACAGCCCCAAAACATCACTGCTCTAGAGGAGATCTGCATGGAGGAATGGGCCAAACTACCAGCAACAGTGTGTAAAAACCTTGTGGAGACTTACAGAAAACATTTAACCTCTGTCATTGCCAACAAAGGGTATATAACAAAGTATTGAGATGAACTTTTGTTATTGACCAAATACTTATTTTCCACCATAATTTGCAAATAAATTCTTTAAAAAACAGACAATGTGATTTTCTGGATTTTTTTCTCATTCTGTCTCTCATAGTTGAAGTGTACCTATAATGAAAATTACAGGCCTCTCTCATCTTTTTAAGTGGGAGAACTTGCACAATTGGTGGCTGACTAAATACTTTTTTGTCCCACTGTAGCTAGCCTCGCACTATACAGCCTCTAGTTCACTTTGTGCCTTTCTCTTATTACACACATTAAATATTCCTTGTACCGAGATCATTTTGTAAATTGAATTTACTTTATCATTTCTTCAGCAACATAAACATTACCTTGACTGCATATTCCATATTTGTAGCCTTGTGGATACACCTTTTACAAATTGAGTAAGATCCCACCCCGATGTCTTCTTTTAAGTCATAACCGTCAGTGAACTGGATGCTGTTTCTGTGAAGCTGGAACATAAAAGCTATATTAACCTGAAATTGTAATGCTGCATTTTACAGGGTAATTAAATATTTTACAGAAGTAGACATATCACGCTCCGATCGATGTC
>BLSH010378270.1:903996-917206 GCA_018402905.1 Glandirana rugosa | reverse complement strand
AGGGGGGGGCACCACAGGCACACCGGACAGGGACCCCTGCAGTTACACCTAGGAGGACCGACCGTAGCTCACACCCTGCCCCAGGAGAAGCGCTGCTCAAGCTGCTGAGTCCGCCTTACCAACCACTTAAAAAGCGTTGCTGCTGCTGCTGCCGTCCCAGCGTCTCCACATGTTTGCTTAGACCAGGAAGTGCTCCGGGACCGCCCACCCTCCAGTAATAGCCTTTAATGCACTGCCGACCAACCAAAAATGGCCGCCGTGCACACTAGAGGCCAAACTGAGCGGGCGACTCCCGCAAAATGGCGGCCGTATATAACATGCGGCCGGCTCTGGGAAAATGGTGCCGACCCCCGCACAAGCGGCGGCGGGGGGGGAATAGGAACACATAAGGCCCCCCCCCCAGCGGCAAAACCGGCCCCCAGAAGGCGCCTGGGAAAGAAAGAAAAAAAAACACTTTTTTTCCCCTGCAGCACGGCACAGGCAGTCGGGGCATCAGGGTGGAGGATGGGGATGGAGGAGGGAGCACCACCAGACATCCCAGGGAATGGAGGGAAACCCGCCAGCCCCCCGCGCCCTGGCCAGGGACGGGGGGGGGGGGAGAGTACTTATTCATCCAGACGGGCGGAGCGGGTAACCCAAACGGGATAGACCTGCCTCCCTTTCCATTCCTACAGGGGGAGCTGCCGGCTGAGCGACACCCGTGACACGGACCTGGATGCCCGGTCTTGAGCGTGCTGGCGGGACGTTTAACCCGCAAGCGGCCCCGCAAGGAACGGGCCTGACACGGCCGACCTAGCACGGAGAGCAGGTCGGCTCGGTCCGTTGGCCGAGCTGGGGAGACTCCCTGGATCTATATTATCCAGCCTGTCACCCAGCCAGCTGCTTGATTGCAGTCTTCATCAGAAGAAAGAGAAAAACTGTGGACCCACGGGTCCCAGCATGGGTCCCGGTCCTACTCCTTGCACTAGGCAGAAAAAGACTGAAGGCTGAGCAGGCCAGTGGGGGGTTATACCAGGGAGGACCGCCCCCTGGGAGGGGCTGTGTCTGCGTTTAGCTGAACTGAAGTTCTGCCTAGTCCACTCCTAGTGAAAGGTAGCATAACCCCAGGCGTAATGAA
Organism: Glandirana rugosa; assembly: GCA_018402905.1. Classification (NCBI taxonomy): domain Eukaryota; kingdom Metazoa; phylum Chordata; class Amphibia; order Anura; family Ranidae; genus Glandirana; species Glandirana rugosa. Next base: position 916,089 of record BLSH010378270.1, on the reverse strand, counting down.
GAGTTGCTGCATCCGTCAATGAACGAAAGAGAAAAAAACTTTTTTCATCAGTTTTGGAAGATTTAGATTCTTCCTCATATTTTTGGTAAAAAAAAAAAAAAAAAAATTGCAATCGCCATTTATTGATTGGTTTGCGCAAAAGTTGTCACATTTACGAATGATGAGAATTCATTTCTGGGGTTATTTTTTTTATACTAGTAATGGCAGCGATCTGCAATTTTTAGCGGTACTGCAATATTGGGGCGGACATGTCGGACCATTTTGACACTTTTTTGGGACCATTGGCATTTACACCCTGTTCCAAATTATTATGCAAACGATATTTTTATCATTTACCTAAACAATTGATGTAAAAAAACAGTCAGGATAATTCTCATGTCATCAACTATGGAGAGTACAATTCAAATTGTATTCGAAAAACCTCCTGATAACAGTATTTTTTTTCAAAATAAAAAAAACTTACGATGCACTGTTCCAAATTATTATGCACAGTAAGTTTCAAAACACTTTATAGGTTGTAAAGAACTGAAAATTGTCATTTGTTGTGTTTGCTGCATATTTACTGAAATCAAAAGCTATTTCAATCAAACTTTGAACAACATTTTAACTTTTTAAACATTTTAAAATATCACGTTACATTTTAACATAGGGCCCGTTATTTGATAGCAGCTTCACAAGTCTTGCATCCATTGTACTTGTGAGTTTTTGGACAGTTTCTGCTTGAATTTGTTTGGAAGATGTCAGAATAGCCTCCCAGAGCTGCTGTTTGGATGTAAACTGCCTCCCACCCTCATAGATCTTTTGCTTGAGGATGCTCCAAAGGTTCTCAATAGGATTGAGGTCAGGGAAGGATGGAGGCCACACTGACTTTCTCTCCTTTTATCGCCATAGCAGCCATTGATGCAGAGGTATTCTTTGCAGCATGAGATGATGCATTGTCATGCATGAAGATGATTTTATTACTGAAAGCATAGTTCTCCCTTCTGTACCAGGGAAGGAAGTGGTCAGTCAGGAACTCCACAATCTTTGCAGAGGTCATCTTTACACCTTCGGGTACCCCAAAGGGGCTGGCCAGCTCTCTTCCCATGATTCCAGCTCAAAACATGACTCCACCACCACCTTGCTGATGTTGCAGCCTTGTTGGAACAGGGTGGCCGTCCACCAACCATCCACTACTCCATCCATCTGGACCAGCCAGGGTTGCACGGCACTCATCAGTGAACAGGACTGTTTGAAAATTAGTCTTCATGTATTTTTCTGCCCAATGCAGCCGCTTCTGCTTGTGAGCATTGGTTAGTGGTGGCCGAATGGAAGGTTTATGCATTTGCAAGACTCTGGAGGACTCTACACCTTGATGGCTGTGGTACTCCAGAGGCACCAGCAGCTTAAAATATCTGTTTGCTGCTATATAATGGTGTTTTAGCAGCTGCTCTCTTGATCCGATGCATGGATCTGGCAGAAATCTTCCTCAATGTGCCTTTATCTGCACTAACCCGTCTGTGCTCTGAATCAGCCACAAATCTCTTAATAGTCTGATGATCACGCTTAAGTTTTCGTGAAATATCGAATGTTTTCATACCTCGTCCATGGCATTGAACTATTTCACTCTTTTCGGCAGCAGAGAGATCTTTTTTTCCCCCATATTGCTAGAAAATGGTGCTCTGATTAATAATGTGGAACACCATCCTTTAGTAGTTTTTCCTTTAATTGGGCTCACCTGGCAATCTAATTATCACAGGTGTCCGAGATTGTTTTCCGTGATCAAAAGAGCCCTGAGACACAATGCCATCCATGAGTTAAGCATTAAATATTTTGTTTTTCACTTTGTGACACTGAAATAGAATTTGCATAATAATTTGGAACAGGGTGTATACAGCGATCAGTGCTATAAAAATGCATTGATTACTGTGTAAATGCCATTGGCAGTGAAGGGGTTAGCCTGGAGGGGGCGCTCTAAGGGTTAACAGTGTTCCCTCAGTGTGTTCCAACTGTATGGGGCTGGGCTGAGCTGGATGGGGGAGGGGATTGATCACGGCTTCCATATACAGGAAGCCTGTGATCACAGCTGTTCCCACTCTGTCAGAACGGAGCTCTGTGTTTACTTACACGGTCCTCAGTTCTCTCACTGTGGGGCAGCCATCGTGGGTAGCCGGAGGAGAAAGAGTCCGCCCTAGCCGCTCCCTGGCCCCCCGTAACACAGTGAGCATGCCTCCCGCGGAGCGCGCTCACATTACTAGTTATCGCGGCCGCCGCCAGGTGACAGCGGTTTGCGATAACGAGCCGCTTTGCCGCGGCGGGCGGTCTGCAAGGGGTTAAACAAATGGTGATGTCAACAAACATATCCAGAGTTAAAGTAAAACCTGATATTCAAAAGTAATTAAAAATTAGAGGTCGACCCGGTGGGCCGATTTTTGGCATTTTTTAATTAACCAGCATTGGCCGATTGTGCTGCAAATTAGGTAGATTTATTTATACACTAAAGACCGATTCACACAGGGGCGATTCAGCGCGACCTGCAAACGACTTCTGTAATAGAAGTCAATGTAAGTTGCCTGAAATCGCCCCAAAAAGTAGTACAGGAATCTTTTTCTAAGACTTAGAACTGACTGAAAGACAAAAATCCGGGCAGCCTGCAAAGTCTGAATATCGCTGATAAAAGAACCAAAGAGATACAATGTTTACTTATCAAAGGAATGAACTCAGATGTGTAGATGAGCTCAGTTTAACCATTTAAAGACTGAGGGCTGGTTCACACTGCAGCGATGCGAGAACCCTACAAATCCACTGCAGGTTCCCGCATTGCATGTCTCCCGGCGGCAGTTCACACTGCCATATGCGAACTGCAGGGAATGTCAATACAAAGCTAATGACACCCCCAAATCAGTTAGCATATCACACTGCGAACTGAAAACTTGCACAGGAATCGGATCGCATGCCGTGAACGACCATGCGATCGGATTCTGCCCCTGCGAAAAAAAAAGGGTCCTCTGCGAGTTTGCTCCGATTGCGATGCAAATTCAGCCATACTATCTCTATGGCTGAATTTGCATCGCACAGAGATCGCATGTGATCACACTGCAATGCGAATCATATGCCATCTCCGGGATCGCTGCAGAGAGAACTGGCCCTAAATCTTTTCCGACATTTGTTGCTTACAAGTAAAAATCCAGTATTTTCTGCTAGAAAATACTTAGAACCCCTAAAACATTATAGATATATATATATTTTTTTTAAGCAAAGACCCTAGAGAATAAAATGGTGGTTGGTGCAATATTTTATGTCACACGGTGTTTGTGCAGCAGTCTTTCAAATGCAATTTTTTTGGAAAAAATACACTAATAAATTAAAAATAAAACAGTAAAAATAGCCCAATTTTTTTTTGTCCAAAAGATTTGTGTATTTAACCACTTCCTTACTGGGCACTTAAACCCCCCTCCTGCCCAGACCAATTTTTGGCTTTCAGCGCTGTCGGATTTTTAATGATAATTGCGCAGTCGTGCGACGTTGTACCCAAACTAAATTTATATCATTTTTTCCCCACAAATAGAGTTTTCTTTTGGTGGTATTTGATCCCCTCTGCTTCATTTCTGATCGCCGCCATAAACAAACAGCGATGATTTTGGAAAAAAAAACAAAACAAAAAAAACAATATTTTTTCCTTTTTGCTATAATAAATATCCAAAAAACAAAAATGATTCAACAGTTTTGGCCGATATGTATTCTTCTACATATTTTTGGTAAAAAAAAAAAAAAAAATTGCAATAGGCGTATATTGATTGGTTTGCGCAAAAGTTATCGCGTCTACAAACGATGGGAATTGATTTATGGCGTTTTTATATATTTTTTTTACTGGTAATGGCGGTGATCTGCGGTTATGTCGGACATTTTTGACACTTTTTTGGGACCAATGACATTTATACAGCGATTAGAAATTTAAATGTCCACCAATTACTGTATAAATGTCATTGGCAGTGAAGGGGTTAACCTGCAGGGGGCAGTGAAGGGGTTAACCATGTTCCCTAGGCGTGTTCTAACTGTGGGGGGGCGGGGCTGGTCGGGACATAACAGATCTAACTGATCCCAGTGACAGGGATCAGTAGATCTATCATGTCCCCTTCAACAGAACGGAGAACCGCCGGGGTTACATCGGCAGTTCCCCGTTCTGCAGGTCTGACAGGGGATCACGGGTCTCGGGCGGACATTGAGTCCACCCGACCCGCGGGCACGCCTACGCAGCGTGCGGGTGCCGCCGCCTGTGAGTGCGCGCCAGGAGCGCGCACATGGCCGGGACGTCCATAGACGTCCACCCGGCATTTCAGATCCGCGCTGGAGCCGTACTTTGGCTATAGCGCGGATCTGAATGGGTTAATATACATAGTTTTTTTAATCTAAATGATACATACAAGTACACTTATTGGAGGCTTGTTGTGTTGTTTAATAATTTTTTAATTTAAGCAATTTTATGTACCACTTTTCATTACTTGTTAGATTTTATGAGATGAAGGTAAAAAAAAAATTCTGCCTAATATATCGGTCCAAAAAAATAAATAAATAAAAAAAAAAAAATCGGCATCATATATTGGCCGCCCTGATTTCTAAATATTGGCATCAGCATCGGTCAGAGAAAAACCCATATCGGTCGACCTCTATTAAAAATGCCCACAAACTTAACTTTTTCACATATATGAAATATCCACGAATAAGTTCATAACAGACTTTGATGCTGCTCTCTCCACCATAAATTGCATTATTAATATGCACTACAAAAACACCTTCTCCCATTCCACACATGCTATCAGAAATGTCCACACCGAGTGATGTACCCACCATCTGGGTCCTCAAAGCGAAGTTCCACCTACATTTTTCACTGCTCACCATCCAGCACTAATTTTCCCCCCTAAAATTAATTGGGAATTTATTAATATTTTATTCTGTTCCCTTACCTTACCATATTTATGCCTATATCCAATTTCACTTCCTTCTTTTGGGGCCGCAGCACCCTACGTAATTTCCGTCTTTGCATTGGCTCCAGCGCCATATCAAGTTGACCAAGATTTTCCATAGAAACCAATGTTAAATGTTACTGTAGCCATGCCATGTCAAGCTGACCAAGATTGCACCGCACTGAACATGCGCAAGAACGGCAGGTGCATGCTGGGTAGCCAGCATGCGCGGAATCCAGGAAGGAGGACACTGCGGCTTCAGATGCCCACACTGGAGATAGCCGCGCTGTGGAGGAACTTCACAGAGATAGAAAACGATGTTGCACAAATAGAAATCTGGGCTAGTTTACAGCATACCTTTGTTACATTGCACGAGGCATGAGTATTCTAGGGGTATTTTTTATTTTAAAAGTCATATTTTGGCCAGAATTCCGCTTTTATCATGTCAGTTTAGCAATGCTCCTCCTCCTCTCCTTTATTCCACATTGAACGAGAGTTCATGTCTCTCTCCCTTCTGGTATCCTCTCTAGCTCCAGTACACCAGAAATGAACCAAACAGAAGAAAAGCCCTGCCCCTGGGGCAGTATGCCAGGCCATCATTTCTGGTCTGTGGAACGCACGCAGGAGGGAATACAGGAAGCAGGGCCTAGCACAGCTAGAATTCATAGAGGGGCATATGTGGTAAAAGGGGATTTTACCACATATGCCCCTCACAGGGTACACTGATAGTACTTCCATTTAACTACTGAAGTGACAGATACTGTGCCCTAATGGGCAAATTTTAATGTAGGTGCACACTGTTTTACTAGCTTTTAGTAAAGTCCAATACACAAAAACGTTGGCTTTTCTTCTGTTTGGTTAATTTTTGGTCGGGTGGAGCTGGAAAGAATACCAGAAGGGAGAGAGATGAGTTCTTGTTCCAAGTGGAATAAAAGAAAGGAAGAGTGGTGTTGCTAAATTAGCACAGTAGACTTTGAAGAACCCACTTACTGATTTAAAGGGATTGTTTAACCTGGCGACGGCATCACTCAGTTGGGGACATTTCTGGCAGCACATTCGGAAGAGGTGGTGTTCTATTTAACTTAAATATTTCAATTTATATGGAGTGGCCCCAAAGTCTTATGAACTTTCATGTATTTATAGACACTTGGGCGAGGCTTTACTACAACTGGTGCAACTGTGCATAACAACTAATCAGCTTCCAATTTCAGCTTGTTCAATTAAACTGAAGATAAAAGCTGGAAGCGGATTTGTCACTATGCACCAGTTTTAGTAAATTACCGCCATTATATACAGTATATAACTTTTGTTTATCAATATTTCCCATATATGAAAAAAGTTCTCTCAACAATTTTGATTGTAGACATTTTTGATCACTTTTAACACTGAACATCTCATTTTACCCGAAATCTTAATGTTTGTTGATATCTCTATTTGTTTATGTGAACATTCTAGTGCATGCGAGAAGAAAAAAAAAAGTCCTGACATCACTAAAAACCCTTGTGTAAGAAGTAGGAGCAGCCTCAGCCTAGCTCATGACAATGCAGGCCAAGGCCTTTGATGTGTTTCGTCCTGCTCATCCCATGACTAAGCCGAGTAGATGTGGCGAAATGAGTCGGTACACGGCCTGGACAGAGTTTAGGCTGAGGCTGCTCCTACTTCTTACACTGTTTTTTTTTTATTTATAGTAATGATGTGTTGCTTTCGGGACTTTTTTCTTCCCTTATTGAGCCTTTATGCTAGTCAAAGACAGTAAGTAGTCAACAGTGGTACAATTTATGAATATATCTACTGCACTACAAACAGGTAAGAAAACAAGGCTCCCTCAATTTATTGAAATTAAAAAGAAGAAGAAAAAAAAAAGGAATGGAGTAACCTGCATTAAAAATGATATTCTCGAGAGGGTTGTGCTCCCTCCATGCATCTAAATACTTGATATTACATTTTGAGCTAAATGTACCTGTAAAACAATGTAGCAAATCCAAAAAATATACTTAAAGTGGAAGTAAACCCTCACATATACCCAGTGAAGTGAATAGCCTCAGATGATACAGAGATGAAAATCTCTCTACATAATTTTTACATGTATATCTGCTGTCTTCAGCTTGTTGTATTCTTTAGAAAGTGCACATCATGTTAGAGATTTTCTCTTCCTGTTCAGCACTGGGAGTGGATTCTGGGCTTACAGCCAAGACAGCTGATTGGAGGAAAGGCATACACTCCCTCTCCACATAGGCAAAGGAAGGAAGGAAGGAACATGCAGAGCTGTGCTGTGACAAGACAAGCTCTCTGCTAATCTATTTATAGCAACCTCCCTCAACACAAATTTCAGCTGGTTTTATCTTGGTTGATGGAGAACCTGTCAGAAGTGATCATGCACATAACAGAAGAAAGGAGCAGCAGAAACACACGGGAATTAGTACTTTGGAGAGAGATAAGAAAACACTACAGAAAGATGTACCAAGCTCAAATTTCATGAATCAGGTTTACATCCACTTTAAATTCCTCTATAAAGATGAGCTGGAATCTGCTGCAGCACCGTTTAACTGTGGCATTTGTTATTGCAGGACATGCACTGTCTACTGAATACAGAACTGTGGACAGTTTAAAGATAAATACATTATAGCATTTACTGCATGTGATGGAAGCTGAAATCTACAAACTAAACCACTATTCTCCCACAATCATTATATATAAAAGAGCCCCTTAAAGGCCTACTCAAGAGCACTGCAATGCATCATAATGCACATACCGTGTCGTAGTGTGATGCATCAGAAAAATGTTCATTTTTGGCTGTCGTTGTCAAAATAAATAGGCTGCCCTAATGCAAATCACATTACTTTTGTTCACAAGTTGCATGTGAATGGTCCCTTCAAGTGCAACTGCAGCCATTTTTTATTCTCATTTTTCATAGAGTGAGGTAGGACTGAAACTAGGCAAACTCTCATTCCTAGACCAGATGATAGGTGGTTACCACAACAGGAAGGGAGGGAAAATACTCCAAAGGGGACACTAAGCAGGAGAAACATTTTAATTAAAAGAGACTGTCAAAGTTTTGACTCTGGTTTGTGCCCACATTAGACCAATTTCCATACTTTTTTGCCCTAGGGTGCCAATATAGGCACAATGTTCTAACCTTTACAACAGTATTAAACCCAAAGCAAACGTATTGCAGCCTACCAAATCTTGGATGTGATGGCTGTATTTGTTTCCTTTTTTAGGCTTTCCTCTATTTTTTTTCTGGTGATCCGGCCAGTCTGTTGTTCAACAGAAAATCTCGCTTGCAGTTACAGGGATAAGACAGACCATTAAAAAATATGGAAGGGTGCTTAAAATGATCAGCTTTTAGTCATGTAAAACCTTTATCCCAAAAGGAAAAAACAAAACAAAAACGGTTTACTGTAACTACTTATAAAGTGTTAGCTGGAGTTCAGCTTCAATTTGTTTGTGCATCTAAATCTGCTAATACGTCTAACACTCCTTTCCCCGAGATGGACAATGCCACTGTACAAATCTGCCCCTTTTGCTCCTTCATCCAGGGTGGTGTCTGTATAATACAGGTGGTGTGTTACTGGCCAGATCACCAGGGGAAATAAAAGTGAAAAAAAAAAAGTAAATTGGTAAGGTGCAATAGATTACATTTTCGGTTTTGGGTTTAATACCGCTTTAACAAAACAAAATAAGCATGGAAGGATGTGCCAATCAATTCAATAATGTCATTCGCTCTTAAGCAGATGAGCTCCATTTTTGTGATTTTGAACACGGTTCTTTACTGAGCAGCTAAAAGCACTAATCTTTTAATTTAATAAGTATCAACGAATCTTGTGCTTATGTAATGCCAGCGATCCTCATTTACCTAAAAAATGATGAGTGTCTAAGCGAAATGTCAGGTCCCACTTGACTAAAGATTCAAAACATTAAGTGCTTACAAAGTAGCTATTACTCACTTCAAAATCATGGTCATGGTTTCCTTTCTGTCCTTTCCTTGAAAAGGTAAGGTGCCAGTAAGCATTTCAAACTGAGGGTAGAAGATGCAGACACTGTGAGATGCATGCACTGACAGCAAAGATCAGAAAATACACAATATGTCAGCTAAAAAAAGTATTCACATACACCGTTTATGAAAGTATCCTTATTTGCAATACTGATCATTATCGATCAGAATATATAGCCAACTTGTTGAAGAAATGCTAATAGAAATAACACATCTAGTTACTGTTCTGTAACAATTGTCAGTTATATAAACTTTTACATGATTATTATGAGCAATTGCACAACACTGCAACCTCTCCGTTGCTATAGGAGGTCCCATGTAATGTTGGACCTCCTGTGGCAACAGAGAAGTTGCAGTGTTGTGTTGTAGTAACCTTGGAAAGGTACATTAAAGTAAATCTTGCAGTCATTTTAAACAGTTTAAATGCCCAGCTTAAAGCTGCACTCCACTCTTGCCTTCAGATTTCCACAATTGTACAGGCTCCTCTCCCATAGTAAAATTTCTTATTCTGATTTTACTGCACACTATGACCCTCTCAAGAGAACAGAAGCTGCAGCAATTCAAAAAAGAGCATGCCTCAGTTCCTGCCTATGGGAAATCCAAGATCCTCTAGTGCAGAGGTCTCCAAACTTCCTAAACAAAGGGCCAATATACTGTTCTTCAGATGTCAGAAGGGCCAGACTGTGGCCATTGGGAGTAGAAAATGTCCCAGCATCAGTGGGAGTAAACCGTGCTATAGGCTTCACGGTCAATGGAAGTGGGAGTAAACCGTGCTTTAGGCTTCACGGTCAATGGAAGTGGAAATAATCATTGGTATCAGTGAGAGGAATACTGCCCCATCACTGGTGTCTGCCAGTGGGAAGAATTACGCCCAAATGTTTGTTGTTAATAGAATTATGCCAGAGGGTGGCCGCTCTGTGCCAGATCATGTACCTAGTATGTGATCTGACACTTCTGGGTCCAGGGTGCGCATGCGACCCGCTCCTGCTGTGATCACACACAGTGGGAGCCAAGCAGCGGGTACTGTGGACTTGATGTCCACCGGCACCCGCTGATTGTACAGTACACAAGCAGAACGGCGATCTGCCAATGTAAACAAGGCAGATTGTCCTTCTGTCAGTAGGGAAGGTATTGATCCTGTGTTCCTGCAGGAACATGGATCAATGCTTTCCCATAGTAAAAACACCTTCCACACAGTGAGAAAGCACAGGTCAGGCACACAGATAACCCTTTGATCGCCCCTGATGTTAACCCTTCCAAGCGAGTGTCATTAGTACAGTGACAGTACATATTTTTTTTAGCACTGATCACTGTATTAGTGTCACTGGTCCCCAAAAAATGTCAGGTGTCCGATTTGTTCGCCGCATTATCGCAGTCTCACTATAAGTCGCTGATTGCTGCCATTACTAGTAAAAAAAAAACTAAATATATCCCGTGAATTATAGACGCCATAACTTTTGGCAAACCAACCAATATACGCTTATTGGTATTTTCTTCACCCACAATATGTAGCCGAATACATATTGGCTTAGACTGATTAATAAATTCAATTTTTCACTTTATTTAAATAGGTATTATAACAGAAAGTAAAACATTTTTTCTTCAAAATAGTCGGTCATTTTAGGTTTATAGCGCAAAACATGAAAACCGCAGAGGTGATCAATTACCAACAAAAGAAAGCCATTTGTGAGGGAAAAAAGGTCAGACATTTAATTTTGAGTACAGCATTGCATAACAGCGCAATTGTCTGTTAAAGTAACGCAGTGCCGTATTGCAAAAAATGGCCTGGTCATGAAGGTGAGTAAATCTTCCGGAGGTCAAATGGTTAATGGAAAGAATTATGACACACCCATGTTGGCATCAGTGAGAACAACAGTGCCAAGGGGCGGATAAAGGCAAGCATCTGCCCCCCGTCTCCTGTTGGAGACCACTGTTCTAGCCGTCCCCCAACCTTGCTGTCTCTGGCCCAACAATTTTGTATAATGGATTTCAGATCTTTCCATCTTGGAGGTTCTTCATCCCATGTGGGCATTACCTGGGGAAGGGGCATGTATTGAATAGAATGGAACAGAGACCAAGCGATGACATCACTTGATCTAAAATAAAGTATGCAATGAAAATGTAAAGAATTGATTTACAAAATATTATGAGCACAACAATGAGGGGGGAGGGAGGAACCTGGGAAAGCAAAATAAAAGCGTATTAAACTTCAGCTTTAAAGTGACACAGCTGTTCTCTTGCTAGATCTGTGGATACAGACTGCTGTAAGCAGTATTGTGATTGATTACAATTGACGGTAAGTTTATTATGACCTTTACCAACTTTCTGTCTGGTGAGAAAAAGCAACACAGAGCAAATCATTTGTATGATTTTTTTTTTTATCAAGACTCCAGTTAAAGCTGTCAATTACAGAGTGGGGCTCCTTCCCCATCTCTTGGAGTCAGCAGTGACTCATGCAGAAAGAAGAGGAAGGGACAGCAGAGAGAAATCACACTTTGGTTAGAGGCAAGTACACACTGTAGGTGGACAGGATTTGTTCATCTTTCATGTCAGAGGTTTACAGCCACTTAAAAGGAAAAAAAAAAAAGGGGGGGGGAGGGGGGGGACGACAAGTCACTTAAAAGCTGACTGAGACATTATCTGTGGGAGTACATGCAGGTGCATCTCAAAAATTAGAATATCAAAAAGTTAATTTATTAATTTGTTAATTCAAAAAGTAAAACTATTATATAGATTCATTACACAGAGTGATATACTTCAAGCATTCCTTTCTTTTAATTATGAGGATTATGGCTTCCAGCTAGTGAAAACCCAATATTCAGTATCTCAGAAAATTAGATCATATAAGACCAATTAAAAAATATGTTTTTAATACAGAAATGTTGGCTTACTGAAAAGTGTGTATAGTATAGTATGCACTCAATACTTGTTCGGGGCTTCTTTTGCTAGAATTACTCCATCAATGCAGCGTGGCATGGAGGTGATCAGCTTGTGGCACTGCTGAAGTGTTAAACCAGGTATTGGTACTTTTGGCAGTGTGGGCAGGTGTGAAGTCCTGCTAAAAAATGAAATCAGCATCTCTATAAAGCTGGTCAGCAGAGGGAAGCAGGAGGTGCTCTAGAATTTCCTGGTAGAAGTCGTCACGGTGTTCGACTA
>BLSH010378270.1:851487-863048 GCA_018402905.1 Glandirana rugosa | reverse complement strand
GGGGGAGGAGCTTTTTGGGGCCCCCCAGAGTCGGGTCCGAACCTGCCCGGGGAAAGAATTCACCAAATACTGCCCTCAGCTGCTCCAATGAAACCAGGGACCCCGGCGTGGATTGTTGCTCAACTGGCACCTCCTTGGAAGACCCCGCAGGTACCCCTGCCATAGCACTGCCGGCCTCTGACATCCCAGACTTCCGGCACCCCCACTGTGTGACCACCACCTCTACCCCACCAATCAGCCAGGGAGACCCGGAAGGATTGACCCCACCGCTACCAGCACCTAGGGAGAGCCAGCTATACTTGCTGTTTTTAATGCCTCAGCGCTGTGAACGGAATGAGCAATGAGAAAAAAAACTCCACTTCAAAAGCCTGCACCGCCGCGTCTGTCAGCCGCGCTGTCCAAAGCGAAAGTAGAAGTGCCAGGTGCCTGCCGCACGTCTTTTACCACTTCCCCATACTACCGGAAAAAAAAAACTGGGGGCCGCCAGAGGACAGGCTGAAACAAGCATGGGCTACAGAAAAATGGCCGATGCCATCAAAAACATGCCGATCTATGGAAAAATGGTGCGGTAGCGGTGAAAGAACGGCGATCCACCGCGAAATGGCGGCGAATCGTTGAATGTAGTGCCCAAAACGGTCAGTGCGGGGTGCGGTACCGCGGGGGGAGTGACAACCCCAGATAGCGTCCCCCTAATAAGCCCCCACCGGCCGGCTACCTCAGAAGCTGCTCAGGTGCCCACTCTCCACGCCCCTAGGATAGAAGAGGGGTCCACTCACCGATCTGACGGGTGCAGCAGGTAGCCACCCAGAGCAGACTTTCCTCCCCACGGAGAGGGATGCTGCTGGCCAGACCACTGGACAGGAACAAACCAGTCACTGGGCACAAGTGAGATCAGCCACTGGCCGCCCGCACGGAACGGGCACTATGTGGCGAGACCCGGCCAAGGCTAAGGGTAGCTCGCACAGACCTTGGCCGGACTGGGGAAAGTTTTGGATGTCTAGGTATCCTCTATACCACCAGTCGGCTTCTTGATAGCAGTCTTCATCAGGAAAAAAACATCAGAAGAATGCAGATCCCATAGGGAACCAGGTCTAACTCCTTGCACTAGGCAAATAAAAACTGATATGCTATTGTACAGCAGGGGGTTATATGCTAAGGTGAGGACGGCTTCCTGGGAGGGGCCAACCTATGCTTTTGTTTTTTCTTTGCCTAGTCTACTCCTAGTAATATGAGCATAAACCCACGTGTTATAAGAAGGGCTGCGTCTGTCAGTGAACGTAAGAGAAATTAGCACTGCACATCACCCTGAACACACCATCCCCACCATGAAACATGGTGGTGGCAGCATCATCGTGTTGTGGGGATGCTTTTCTTCAGCAAGGACAGGGAAGCTGGTCAGAGTTGATGGGAAGATGGATGGAGCCAAATACAGGGCAATATTAGAAGAAAACCTGTTAAGAGTCTGCAAAAGACTTGAGGTTGAGGTGGGAGGTTCACCTTCCAGCATGTCAAAGACCCTAAACATACAATAGAATGATTTACATCAAAGCATATTCACGTGTTAGAATGGCCCAGTCAAAGTCGAGACCTAAATCCAATTGAGAATCTGTGGCAAGACTTCAAAATTGCTGTTCACAGATGTTCTCCATCCAATCTGACAGAGCTTGAGCTATTTTGCAAAGAAGAATGGGCAAAAATGTAACTCTATAAATGTGCGAAGCTGGTAGAGACATAACCAAAAAGACAAATACAAATGTACACCACACTTTCAAGGGGTATGAATACTTTTTCATTCACTGTATTATGATATCCCAACGGCATTATGCACAATGGCCATATGCCAAGGGCTGCTTACATATATTCTAATGGAATAAAGTTGATAAAATGCACATCTGATATTTTCAGAAACTTCTGAAATGTGGGCTAAGCCTAGGTTCACACTGATAGTGGGAATGAAATTGTGCGAGGTCAGCTGAACTTGCATGATTTCATTCCCGCATGTCAGTCCGACTTGGGGGGGGGGGGCGATTTCAGAGACATCGGTGCGGGTTGCTGCACAGATGTCTATGGAAACTGCACCCCTTAGTCGCCAAAAGTAGTGCAGAAACTACTTTTGGGAATTGGTGCGAAGCCACAAATGTGGCATCGAACCGATTCGGATGGTGCCATTGCCAGCAATTGCTGCTATTTGGCATGCCAAATCGCTCCAATGTGAACCTGGGCTTAAGCATACATTGATATAAATCCCCACCATGTTAAAATGATTTGAATATTAAGGGGTGAACGCTAGCATAAAAATATGAACAAATCAAAACAGCGGTTTGCAGTCTGGTTTAGCCAGATTAATTGCAGATAATTTATAATTGGTCCACTGCCCACTTTTCAAGCAGAATTGAGCATTTTTCCCCATAGACTTCAATGGAAACCCTGATAAAGCATGACATAAGCTTTTTTCAAGGCTTTTATCAAGAGTTTTCTGCTTACACGGAAGCTCTCCACACCTTTTTGTTGGAAAACACCTAAAAAAGCAGCAAACATGCATTTCTGCTTCAGATGCATTAAAAATGTTTGAAAAAATGCAGTCTGTGTGACGAAGGAGTATGATTTCTGTGCGACAGTCAGGTGCCTGGCCAAAAGTAGGTTGCTCCAGGACAGGTAGTTAAAATCTGGTGTCTGTTGTTAGCGGCCTAACATAGCAAGGATGTTCTGTTTTTATGCCTGTACTTTGTGGAAACAGACTTTATAAATAAACCACAATTGTGTTTTAACAAGATCCTGCTGTCTGCTATGCCTTTAAGTCCTGGATTATACTGGTGTGGCTTTGAAATCACGCTACTTCAGTGTGATTTCAAAGTCGACTATCAGTGCGATTTCATGTGTGGCTTGCTGACATCTGTGCGACTTCATTTAACAGATGTCAATGCAAGTCGCGCTGAAATAGCGCAGGAACCTTTTTCAAAGTCGCTGTGAATTGAGTCACTGCAAATTGAACAGTTCTATTGCCACAAATGGGGGGCAACTTGTCATGCGACTTTGAATTGTCAAGTCCCATAACAAGTCGCACTGGTGTGAACCAAGGCTTAAATCATGCATTGGACTTATCCAGGGAGTAGCACACAAGCACCTGCTGAGATAATTCCTCACAATAAATATAGTAAAGTATTAGGAAAGAAACAATGCTATACGTACACCTACAAAAAGGGAGATACTTCTTAGGATTAAACATATTATGCAAACTGTATAAATGCAATACATGTTGTAAATGCGACCAGAGAGACAGTAAAAAGATCTCCACAGCGAGACTATTTTTTTTGGTTTTGGGTGGATTATACCAGTTTTTTTGCCCTTCAAACTTTTTATTGTTGGCGAGGAGATCTCCTTTTACCCCTTGCCCTACTTTCACAGTCAGGACAGTGTTTTGAGCTGAAAATGCTAGTTAATCCTTAGAAAAGACATTCTACATAAAGGAAGATCCACTGGAACTCAGTTGCTGCAATTTCCCTATAGTAGATGCTCCATGTTGGTATAAGCAGACATAGTAAAAAAAGGTCATAATAAGAAAAAAAATTATTCTCTAAGTACAATGCCTTGATTTTAGACTGATGGACAAAAACTATATTAAAATTATGATTGATGGTTCTTTAGCACTTTGTAGTAGTGTTATTGCAACAGGTTTCTGGAATTGAATAGGATACAGTATAATGTGTTTTAGGTTATTCATTTTGTACAGTGGCGTTCTAGTATTTAATCTGTGGTTCCATTGGATCATGTAATATTTTTATAATGGGTTTTTATTATTATATATTTTACATTTCAGATCTCTTTGAATTTCAACATGTTTTATTCTATATTGAGTACAGGCGGTCCCCAGGTTACAAACAAGGTAGGCTCTGTAGGTTTGCTCTTAAGTTGAATTTGTTTGTAAGTCGGAACATGTACATTTTTTAAGTGTAGCTCCAGACAAAAATTTTTTTTTTTTTTTTGTATAGCATTATGAAGGGTTAACACCCCTATAATATTTGTTTTGCTGTCTGTGCTCCTGTTCAGAAGATTTCACCTCACTTTCTGTCCCTGTGACAATTGGATTTTGAAAATTTTGGGTTGATGTGGAAACAAGGATTGGTGATGAAGCTTCAGTGGAGACACCCTTTTGTAAGTCAGATGTTTGTAACCCGGGGACCGGCTGTATACTGTTGAGTACAGTTTTTAAAAAGGACTTCATATATTTTTCCCACTAGGTGGCAATAAATTATGCATATATTAACTTATTTACGGTTATGGTTGTTTTTGGGTCTGGCCACTGGAGGGCACCTAGCCCGCATCCAAAGCAAGGCTTGGTTGCCTTTAATGTGTATAAATTTGTGGTGACCCAGTAAGGTGGCCATGTCCCGGAAGACGTAAAGTGTGACGAAATGCATAGATGGGAGCCTTCTGCGACGTCATAGATCTACTGGATGTTTATTACGTGCAGCCATTTTGTGTATCGGCCTAAGTGTATATACCAAGTGCTATTCATTCTTTTAAATGTGAGTTTTATTCCTTTTCCTATTAAAAGTGAGTTTTTATTGGAACACACTATGTGGAGTTTATTTATCCAGAGTATGAATACACAGATTTGTGACTGTGGATTCTTAGAGGTACCTTATACGAGTGGTGGTGGTATCCCAGCACCCAAAAGACCTGGACTGGAAGGAATTCCAACAGCCCTTTGGGGCAGACGCACATTTTGTCCTTCCTATTATAAGGAGGTTATGGCTGTCTGGTAAGCCTTTTTCGATACTATTTGGTGGAGGACTCAACTTTTCTTTCAAAGCACCTTAATTCTGTAATCGTTTACGAGGGTGGATACAACCATTTTTCATTACATCTTTCGCTAGACTGTTTATATTCACTTTTACATTTTGCACATTTTGGACTTTGCACTTAGTTTCTTTTATTGTGTCACTTATATAATTTGATATCATGTTGATTACATATTGACATTCTTTCTCGTTTAGTGTTGGGGTTAGGGCATGCGTCTGTAACCTTCTGGAAGTGGAAAGTCGTCAGAAGGGGAAGGGCCATGTTTATACAGCTTAAAAGGATGGGAAGAGTAAAGAAATACTACAATTTTTTGAAGTGAACAAAAGGGCATTAGGGAAGTTAATTTTTATTTAATGCAAGAAGCTGGAGTTAAACTTTAAAGTGTTTGAAATCTCCACCAAAATGACTTCTGAATAAGATTTGAAACCCCAACAAATGCTATAATGCATTTAGAAAATTGACTGATTCATTCAAAACAGAGAAAATAAAATGAGCACAAAATTAATAAAAACAAACACCAATCAGGTCCCAGCACAAAATGTATTCTGAAAGATCGTTATATGAAAGAACTTAATTTTTGCTCTAATTTTTTTCCCTCTTATTTGATGAATTAACCAAACTAAAAAATGAGACCCAGTGGCTTTGAAAAAAAATGTTAAAAACAGACTGATGTCACTGCTCCCTCCCCTCCCCTGCAGCCACCGCTGGCTGACACTGGGTAGTTAAAGCATTTGACCGGACCAGACCAGAATGGAATAGTTTTTCTTTAACTAATAGGTTAACTGGCAGGAGTGTTAGGAGAGAGGAGGGAACATTTTAAGACTAGTTCCGATTAGGCTGGAGAATTCAGATTTAAAGCGGAATTAAAGTCTCCTATACTTACATCTCCCTTCAGTGACCCAACATTTCTCGCAGGAGCCAGCAGCCCCTGCCCAGATTCTTCTGGGCATTGGGCCGTCTCCACTGGCTGGTGTGGGATGACATCACTCCTGTGCATATTCAGTTATCCCGGAACAAAGGATATGTGCTGGAACGCAAATGGAGCTGCGCATGCAATTACAAAAAAGACTGCAAAAACTACCTACTGTAGGTAGGTTTATTTTACTGCAGAAGAGAGACTACATGTTTCTTTGGCAATAAAGAGCCAACCTGCTTGCAGTGTTTAATCACTTGCTAACCAGTTGCCACAGTTACTGCGGCGGGGGGCTCTATAGCGCGAATCGCCGCACCGGTACAGCGCTTCGTGTAACAAGTACAACAGGCGCGCGGTGCACAGAGCCAGAACGGGGATCTGCCAGTGTAAACAAAGCAAATCACTGTTCTGACAGGGAAGTAGAGAGATCTGCTGTTCCTAGTGATCAGGAACAGCGATCTGTTCTCCTCCTAGTGTTAACCCCATTCCTGCCAGTGTCATTTATACAGTAATCAGTGCATTTTTTTATAGCGCTGATCGCTGTATAAATGTTGCTGGTACCAAAAGTGTGTCAAAATAGTCCGATCTGTCCGCCACAATCCCGCTAAAAATCGCTGATCACCACCATTACTAGTAAAAAAAAAAAAAAATATATATATATATATATTTATATATATACGCTTATTGTGATTTTTTTTTTACCCAAAATATGTAGAATACATATTGGTGTAAACTGATGAAGAAATGTATTTTTTTACTTTTTTGGCTATTTATTATAGTCTGTCTTTTTTGCTTTATAGATGCAGTTTGGTTTAGCAAATTCTTTGTTCATCCGTTATCTCCAATTATATCAGGCACTCACAGCACAGTTATGAACAGGTAAATTTACTCTCTGCTGTTCCAGTGTTAAGAGATAATGCATGACTCTGCCCCCATAAAACTAATCTCCACTCTTTGGATACTCCATGCTACAATACTCACCTTTGGGGGCGTTGGAAGTGTGTAAACTGCCCTCCTTTAAATTGCCTGATAGCATTTGTACAATTATACAACCTGCACAGGTCGTATTTGATACCTATCCAACATTTTTTATTCAAACCAAACTAGTCCCCTATGTCCATGTGTTCCACTACTCCCAGCACTATTTTTCACTAGAGATTGTGCACTTTGATTCATATCCTGAACCCAAAAAACTGTCTGCCATCAGAACTAGGATTTTTACTAGACATTCTTAGCAGCCCCCTTTTTTGACAGAACCACTTAGTTCAAACTCTGAACTGTAAGTATTTTTGGGTTGGATAACTATTTCTCTGCCTGACTAGATTCCCTTCCCGATGTTTTGGGTTAAATGCTGGACCACTAAATGTCTTTTACAGGTATGTTAGCATCCGCTCCTGAGGAAGTGGAGCAAATCCACGAAACGAGTCAAGTTTTATAGGATGCATCCAGGTCTATAATATACGGTTAATGTTTTACTTAGACCATATAATGCAAATTTTGCTATTTTAACTGACCCCATGACATGAAATATATGGTCATACATTACGAGCAACTACAACGTGCTATGATGTCACTCACGTATAAACTGCAACTTGTTTATGGCGTGTGTATATATCTATGTAAATACCAATATTTATGTATGTACATATGGTAATGTGCTATGCTATTTTGCTCATGTAAACAAACATGTCAATACATCTTCTACCCATCTTGTCACTGCCTTGTTTAAAGTCCCAACCCCCCCGCCCCCCCATGACTGTCACTACTGGTTTTCTGCATGAAACTCAAATTACTTGCAAACAGAATGCACACAATGGATTCAAGCTGCCCCTCCAGGAATCATGGTTGCATCATGTAAAAAAGGGATATTATAACTTACCATAAAATCCTTTTCTCTGAGTTCACTGACAGACGCAGCCCTTCTTATGACACATGGGGTTATGCTCATATTACTAGTAGACTAGGCAAAAATAAAACAAAAGCATAGGTTGGCCCCTCCCAGGGGGCCGTCCTCACCTTAGCATATAATCCCCCGGCTCTGCATAGCACATCAGTTCGTAACAAGCTGTACAAACTCAACACAGAGGGGTGGGTGCTGCGTCTGTCAGTGAACTCAGAGAAAAGGATTTTACGGTAAGTTATAATAAAATCCTTTTTACTCTTCCGTTCACTGACAGACGCAGCCTTCTTATGACACGTGGGGACGTCCCAAAGCTGTGCCAATCAAGAGGGGTGGGCAAACTATAACAACTGTACCCAACAGAAAACGCCCCCTCAGGCGGCGCTTATCGCGCCTACACTGCCGCTTGTAATACTTTGCGGCCAAAAGCAGCATCCGAAGATTCTGAAACATCAATTTTGTAAAACGTAGTAAATGTGTGCACTGAGGCCCAAGTAGCCGCTTTGCACACCTGAGACACCGAGGCCTGGTGTCTAAACGCCCAGGAAGTACTAACTGCCCTGGTGGAATGAGCTGTGACTGGAAACAGGGGAACCTTGCCCCGAACCTCATATGCATGAGTCACAGTCTTCCTGATCCAACGAGAAATGGTATCTGACGAGGCCGCTATGCCTTTGCATGACCCCTCCGTCAGCACAAATAAAAAATCAGACTTCCGAAAAGAAGCTGTAAAAAACAAATACACCCGCAAAGGCCTCAGCACATCCAAAGAATGCAGCTCAACTTCTTTGGGATGCGACGGGTGCGGGCACAATGAGGGAAGAACAATATCCTCATTTAAATGAAAAGAAGAAATCACCTTCGGAAGAAACGAAGGGGAAGGTCGCAAAACCGCCTTGTCCTTATGAAGGACCAAGTAAGGTGACTTGCAGGATAATGCTGCCAACTCAGACACCCGCCTAGCGGATGTGACAGCCACCAGAAAAGCCACTTTCTGCGACAACAGTCGCAAGGGAATGTCCCTAATCTTTTCATATGGTGGTTTCTGCAGCACAGAAAGCACCAGATTCAAATCCCATGGTGCCAGAGGCGACCGTATCCGAGGAGCCACATGACGTACCCCCTGTACAAATGTACGGATCAATGAATGAGACGCCAAGGGCCGCTGAAAAAGAACCGCCAGGGCCGAAATCTGACCCTTAAGCATACTTAACGCCAGGTTCTTGTCCAGTCCTTGCTGCAAAAAAGTCAGTACTCTGGACACTATATAAGAGCGGGGGTTCCAACCTCCTGCCTCGCACCAGGTAATATAGGCCTTCCAGGTCCTATGATAAATCTTACGTGAGGTAGTTTTACGTGATTCAATCATAGTAGGGATCACGGAATCCGAGACACCCCTATCATTCAACACCTGGGACTCAAAAGCCAAGCCGTCAAAGCCAGCGAGGGTAAAGTAGGGTGCAAGATGGGCCCCTGAGATAGTAGGTCTTTGCGAAGTGGAAGACGCCACGGAACATCTGTCGCCATCCATACAATGTTGGCGTACCAAGGACACCGAGGCCAATGCGGAGCTACCAGGATTGTCGGGATTCCCTCTGCTTATATCCTGCGCAGAACCCGCGGTAGAAGCTTTAGAGGAGGAAAGATGTACAGTAGCCGATACCGACCTCAGGGCACTACCAGTGCGTCCGAGGCGACCGCCAACGGATCTTTTGTTCTGCACACAAAGGTCTGTACCTTGTGATTGAACCTGGAGGCCATGAGGTCCACCTCTGGTGTGCCCCACTTGAGGCAGATCTGGATGTAGGGATCCTTGATCCAGAGTCCGGCGGCTGAGAAAGTCCGCCTGCCAATTTTCCACGCCTGGGATGTAGATTGCAGAGAGAGCTGGCACGTGAAGTTCTGCCCACCGAAGGATCAGAGTCGCCTCCGCGGCTGCTGCCGAGCTTCTTGTTCCGCCCTGATGGTTGACATATGCCACAGCTGTGGCATTGTCCGACTGAACCCGGACAGGGAGGCCTCGCAGCCTTTCTGACCAACAGGACAGATAAAGTCTGATCGCTCTCAGTTCCAGTACATTTATTGGAAGACAAGCTTCCTGCACTGACCAATGACCCTGGGCAGAGAACTGACCCAGGACCCCTCCCCAGCCCGATAAGCTGGCATCCGTCGTTTCTATCAACCAATTGAGGGGGAGAAAACATTTTCCCAACCTTAGGGCCGGAGCCCGAATCCACCAAATCAAGGATCCTCGGGACTGATGATCCAACCTGATCAGTCTGTCTAGGGATAGGGGAGATTTGTCCCATTGTGACAAAATCGCCTTCTGCAAGAGCCGAGTGTGACTTTGGGCGTAAGGTATCGCTTCGAAAGTCGACACCATGAGCCCCAACACTCGCATACAGAACCGTAAGGAGGACCACTGGCGTGATAACAGGGTTCGCACTGCTGCTTCAAGTGTCAGGAGCTTGTTTGGTGGTAAAAACACCCTTGCCTGCACCGTGTCCAGAATCAGACCCAGGTATTCCAGCCGGCAGGATGGAGTCAACGATGACTTCTGCAGGTTGATTAGCCAACCAAGCTCCTCTAACGTGTAAACCGTAATTGTCACGTTCTCCTCCAGAGCCGCAGCAAACTCTGCTCTCAGGAGTAAATCGTCGAGGTATGCTACTACCTCTGTCTCAGCAGTGCCAGCATCGGAGCCACCACCTTGGTGAACACTCGGGGAGATGAAGCCAACCCGAAGGGAAGTGCCACATACTGGTAGGTAATGCAGGTCCCCCCACTGCGAAGCGTAGAAAACACTGGTGACTGTGACAAACTGGAACATGGAGATACGCGTCCCTGATATCCAGGGACGGCATGAATTCCCCTTGGTGCAGGGCAGCCACTACCGAGCGGATGGACTCCATCCTGAATCTCTTCATCTTTACGAAGCGGTTTAATGCCTTCAGGTCCAGAACTGGCCTGACACCGCCCTTTTTGGGCACCACAAAGAGGTATGAGTAAAACCCGTGAAATCTTTCCACCATGGGTACCGGTACAATCACCCCCTGTTCGGCAAGTGCCCTAACGGCGCCTAGAAGCGCCTCCAGACGCCAATGAGGGAGTCTCAAGTTTGAAGGGAAGAACCTTTCTGGGGGCAGAGAGATGAATTCTATCCTGTACCCGGAGGACACCACCTCCAGTACCCACCGATCGGTGATGCGGGCAGTCCATCTGTCTGCGAACCCCAGCAACCGACCCCCACCCGTGAGTCGGGTGGGGGCAACCCATCATGCGGAGGTTGATTTAGCCTTCGCTTTTTCGGACTTATGCTGCCAGGGCTTTTTACTGTGCCCAGCGGAAGCCTTACCAGACTTGAAGCCCTTACCCGCTGAGCTGGGTGCCCGAAAAAACTTCTTCTGACCTGAAGAAACAGGGCCCTGCCTACGGCGAAAATCCTGCCGCTTCGGCTCTGGAAGGAAAGTACTCTTCCCTCCCATGAAATCCTTAATGATTTCATCCAACTGTGGGCCAAACAGACGCCCTCCCTGAAAGGGAGGATCTGCAAGAGCTTTCTTTGAAGCCTGGTCGCCCGACCAAGAGCGGAGCCACAGCACCCGCCTGATAACAATTGCAAAAACAGACATTTTTGACAATATGGGAAGAAGGTCCAAAGCAGCATGGCATATGTAGCGGAGACCCTCTTCCAAATGTTGTGCCCGCTGCACCCCAGCCTGTGCACACTCACAAGTTAAACCAGTGTGCAGTGTGGCAGCGTGCTCGTGAAGAGATTGTGCCGCCATCGCAGCCGCTAGCGCCTTAGACACTGCCTCCGTGCGGCGATCGGCCGCCTCCTTAAAAGACGGAGACCCCTCCAAGGGAATGGTCGTTGCCTTATTCAGACGGGCCACTGGGGGGTCCACCGTTGGCGGCTAGCGGCGTGCCTCCGTCACAGATTCC
>BLSH010378270.1:786365-801907 GCA_018402905.1 Glandirana rugosa | reverse complement strand
CCGCGCTCTTTCGCGACCACCGGCGTGACTACCTCCAAAGTGATGGTCGTTGACTTATTCAGGCGAGCCACCGGAGGGTCCACTGCGGGGGAATGCCCATTTCTTAACAAAACTATCCTCAAATGGGTAGCGTACAGCGAAATGTTTGGGCAGGGCGAAGGAATTCTGCGGACGCTGCCATTCCTTATAGACCAGATGGTCAAAGAATTGATCATAAGCATAAGGCCTAGGGGACCTGGGTGGCCTAGCAAACCCACAAACGTATGCAGTCTCCTGCGACTTCCCTGCTTGGTCCAGTCGCAAAGACGCACGAATATCAGCGATCAGTGCGGCCACCAGCGCTTTCTCGCGCCCCCTGGTCTTCCTCGCCACCCGAGAGCCGCAGCTCACCTTCCGAGAGCTCCACGGGGGTCCCCGTGACCACCGAGGCCACTTCCGGCTCAGACTTTTCCCCCCGATGAGGGTGGAGGGGGTGGACGTTTCTTAGGGGCCCCCTTAGCACGGCCCGGCACCTCCCGGGGAAAAAATTCCCCAAACACCGATCGTAACTGGTCCAGGGACACCAGAGTCCCTGGCGCAGGTTGCGCTTCCGCTGGCTCCTACTTGGAAGGACCCGCAGGCTCAGCCGCCATTGCGCCCACCGAACATTGACAGGCAGAAAACGCCTGGACACCCCCACAATGCAGCCCCACAGATCAACCAGGGAGGACCCCAGGAGGACTGCACCCACCGCTACCAGCACCCCAGGGAGAGCCCAGCTATACTATAGCTATGTTTGTTGCCTCAAGAGCTGCATCCCAGTAGGAGTGCTAGTGAGTAGTGACCGCCAGTCAGAGCCTGTGCCATCCACGCTGTCTGTAATACAGGCCGTGACTACAGCAAAATGGCCGCCGCTCGACACTGGAGGCCAAAACACCAACAAAATGGCCGCGGCTACGGCAAAATGGCGGCGATCCACCGTAAAATGGCGGTGGATCGCCACATGGCGATCCTAAGGAGCGGGGTGCGGTGCGGGGGAGGGGAGCGTAGGAGGGGGACGAGAACACCCAGGGGAGACCTGAGCCCTAGAAAAAAAAACCCCACCGGCCGGCCCAGACCGCTAACATTCACCCAGCCCCCCCTCCACGCCCCTGGGGGGGAGAGAGGGGGTCACTCACCAGTCCGACGAGCGTAGCAGGTAGCCACCTGGTTGCAGACCTTCCTCCCACTGCCGGGGAGGGATGCTGCAGGCTGCAAGCCACAGGCCCCTGGACGGGAACAAGGTCTGGTCACTGGTCGCAAGTGGGGATCACCCACTGGCCCACCGCACGTTAGGGGCATGATGCGGCGGATCCCTCCAAAGCTAAGGGTAGCTCGCATCGGTCGGCCGCGCTGGGGACAGTTCAGGATTCTGGATATCCTCTATGCCCCAGCCAGCTTCTTGATAGCAGTCTTCATCAGATAGCTTGAGAAAAACAAAAAAGCGGTAGAAAAAAGGGGAACCGCAGATCCCATAAGGGAACCAGGTCTAACTCCTTGCAGTAGGCATAATAAAACTGATATGCTATGCAGAGCAGGGGGTTTATATGTTCGAGTGAGGATGGCCCCCTGGGAGGGGTCAGCTTGCTTTCTATTTGCCTAGTCTACTCCTGGTAGGATGTGCATATAAGCCCACTTGTCAATGAAGGGCTGCGTCTGTCAGTGAACGTAAGACAGCTGCACTTCTTGATCATGTTCAGATATGGCTTTTACTTTGCATGATAGAGCTTTAACTTGCATTTTTAGATGGCAAGGTGAACTGTGTTCAGACTGACACTTGGAAGTATTCCTGAGCCTATTAGAGGTGTCTATCACAGTATCATGCCTGTTTTAAATGCAGTGCTGTCTGAGGGCCTGAAGATCACGGCCATCCAATATCGTGTTTCGGCCTTATCCCTTTTGATGCCCTGTTCCAACTTTGAGACGTGTTGCTGCCCTCAATTTTTGAGATTAACTTTTTTCTTAACAGATTCCCGACCGGCTCGCGTACATTTACTGCGGCAGAGTGGCTGGATAGCGCGAATCGCCGCCTATAAACTGCCCCTAGCAGGCGGGAGCGCGCTGCTGGTGGCACGCTCTAGTGTCCGCCGCACTCTCCAGCAGTATGGTGGTGAGTCGGGCGGACTCTATGTCCGCTGGCAACCCCCGATCACCTGGCACAGAAGAAAAAACAGGGAATTGACGTTGTAAACTAATGTTATGTAACTAATATAGGTTTATATCCCCCTATAGTACTGCAGTACTCCAACATGACCATACATAGCTTTTATGACTGGACAAGGAGGAGAGCGACGTCACCGCCCTACTTCTCCAACTTGTCCAATCAGAGAAAGCTTTGCATTAATCGAGAAAGCACAAAATTCTCTGAATGGCATGTGTGCTGTGCTGACACAACCTCCTGTTTTCTTGGAGTAAATATCTATGTAAAGATAATTTTCTATTTAACTACTTGCCGACCAGCCGCCGTGATTTTACTGCATAAGGTCAGCTCTCCTGCATGAACCGCCATAGCTGTACGGCGGCGGGCTCGCGTCTCCTGCGGGAGCGTGCCCACAGGTCGGGCGGACTATGTCCGCCGGCGACCTGCGATCGCCGGGTACAGAGGCGGAACGGGGATGTTGTAAACAAGGCGGATCCCCGTTCTGACAGGGCAGCCCATTCCCCTACAGTTAGAACACACCTAGGGAACAACGTTTACCCCTTGACCGGCCCCTAGTGTTTTTATAGCACTGATCAATGTAATAATGTCCCTGGTCCCCAAAAAGTGTAAATTGGGGTCAGATTTGTCCACCACAATGTCGCATTGCTGCAAAAAAAAAAAAACGCAGATCGCTGCCATTACTAGTCCCTAAATCTATCCCATAGTTTGTAGACGCTATAACTTTTGCGCAAATCAATCGATATACGCCTAATGCGATTTGTTTAACCAAAAATATGTAGAAGAATATATACCGGCCTAGACTGATGAATACATTTTCTTTTTTTATATTTTATTTGGATATGTATTCTAGCAGAAAGTAAAAATTGTTTGTTCAAAATTGTCGGTCTTTTTTGTTTATAGCGCAAAAAATAAAACCGCAGAGGTGAATACCACCAAAAGAAAGCTCTATTTGTGGGGGGAAAAACGTCAATTTTGTTTGGTTACAACATCGCACAACTGCGCAATTGTCAGTTAAAGCGACGCAGTGCCGCATCACAAAAAATGACCTGGTCATTAAGGGGGCAAATCCTTTCGGAGCTGAAGTGGTTAAGATGCATTAAAAATATAGTTTATTCTGCATGAAATGCAGCTTAGTTATGGAGCATGAGGCTGTATATTCTGCAATATTTACATTTTTGGTAAACTCATTCAATGATTCCAAGCTCTGCAAGTAGAGATAACATGCACTGCATTGATGAATTCACACAATTTTACAGTAACCATGAGATAAAAACAAACTTCAAGAATATTCCTTTATCCCATTGTTTTGCAAATGTACTCTACAAATTGCATGATTGTATAATTTCGGATATCGTTGTTTTACTAACCTGACAGCTTGTTACTCTAAGGCCCCTTTCACACATACGTTGATGGATGAAAAACAGACATCAATGCAACTCTATGGAAAAATGGACGACAACAGATGATCATTCATTTACATCCGTTTCCATCAGCTTCCGTCAACATCCGTTTTTTTTGAATGGATGAAAAGTCCTATTTTTTATCTGTCAAAAAAACGGATTGGATGAAAAACGGATGTAAACGGATGAACGGTCAGTTTTTTATCCCTTTTTGCATTGGTAGTTGATGTAAAAAAAAAAACTGAGGACCACGGATGAAAAAAACGGGTGGAAAAACGGGTGGAAACTTCATCTGTTTTAATGTGACGGAACTGATGAATGGTCCGCATGTGTGAAAGGGGCCTAAATAGGAAACCTTAATTTTGTTTGCAAATATTAAAGATTTTAACTACCAGCAAGAATAAGTCCTAACAATTAAAGAGCACCTGTCATTTCAGATCCATCATGACGGCACCTGTTAGCGGGCATCCACTCACCTGCTGCCACCACGTCCCTCACCTTGTTGTCTCAATAAAGTGAATGGGAGTGTCGGTGAGTCAACAGCGGGTCAGAGGAGGAGCCACCGCGGGACAGATGATGGTTGCTCCTTAAAAATTAGGATTTAAATCAAGCCTTTTTACTAGTGATTTAAAATCAAATCCACCCGGCAGGGAACCTCTGCTAAAAATGACACATCTATGTTTCATAGTGAAATAGCATGATCAACAAGTTGCTAAATTACTTTACAACACTGCCTGATCAATAATATTCATGAAAGATAATAACAGTGGACAGAAAAGAAACAGATTGTTAAACTTGTAGCGTCTCCTTACACAAAGTACATATGCGCAGAAAGCGTGATTTTTAGAGTGCCAAAATGAATATAACACAATATGTTCATAAAATTGTCAAATGTTGTTGTACTATACAAATATTGAAAACAGCAGTATTCATAAATCCATCGTAGAAGATCCATGCGGTCATAATGTAAATACAGTAGCTTCAGCTCAACATGTTTCAACAATTAATGGCTTCCTCAGAAGACTTGTAAAGTGCTGTATAAAATGCTACTACAGATAGATCAAGAACATAACATTTAAGTCAATAATGAAGATTACATCATAATATATTCAGCAAAATGTACACCAATTTTTAAACTTAACCACTTCAATACAGGACATTTATACCCCCTCCCTGCCCAGACCAATTTTCATCATTAAGTGCTCTCACACTTTGAATGACAATTACTCAGTCATGCTACACTGTACTCAAACAAAATTTTTATCATTCTTTTCACACAAATAGGGCTTTCTTATTTTTTGCGACATAAGTGAAAAAAAGCAAACATTTTGAAAAAAACAAACCCTTTTTTTTCGCTTCTATGATAAAATATTGCAAATAAGTCATTTTTGTTCATAAATTTGGACCAAAACCTATACTGCTACATATCTTTGGTAAAAATAACCCAAATAAGTGTATATTATTTGGTCTGTGTGAAAGTTATAAAGTCTACAAGCTATGGTGCCAAACAATGAAAATTGATCACACCTGATGCACCAACGGCCTATCTAATTTCTTGAGGCCCCGAAATGCCAGGAAAGTACAAATACCCCGCAAATGACCCCTTTTTGAAAAGTAGACATTCCAAGGTATTTAGTATGGGGCATGGCAAGTTTTTTGAAGTTGTATATTTTTCCCCACAATTCTTGGGAAAATGAAGAATTTTTTTTTTTTTTTTTTTTACACAAAATTGTGTTATTTCTCACATTTCACATACAGCATATGCATTCTTACAATTATACCCCAAAATACATTCTGGTACTCACCCCGAGGATGGCAATACCACATGTGAGACTTTTTCACAGCCTGGCCACATAGAGAGGTCCAACATGCAGGGAGCACACTCAGGCGTTCTAGAAGAAGAAATTTCACATCCAATTTCCTAATGACCTATTACACTTTTGAAGCCCTTGGAGCACCAGGACAATGGAATTACCCACAAAATTACCCCATTTCGGAAAGCAAAAACCCCAACGTATATTCTAGGAGGCATAATGAGTCTTTTCAATGGTTCATTTTTTTCCACAAGTCTTTGAAAAACGTGGAAAGAAAATGAAAACGCTTTTATTTTTACAC
This sequence comes from Glandirana rugosa, assembly GCA_018402905.1. Lineage (NCBI taxonomy): Eukaryota > Metazoa > Chordata > Amphibia > Anura > Ranidae > Glandirana > Glandirana rugosa. The sequence goes on along the minus strand of BLSH010378270.1, from coordinate 796,213 downwards.
AAAGTCGTCAATTTATAAGGGATTTCTAACACAGCAAAAATTACCCTGCAAAATACATTCTGCTACTCGACCCGAGTATGGCGATACCACGTGAGAGACTTTTACACAGCCTGGCCACAGAGGGGTCCCACATTGAAGTAGTACCTTCAGGCGTTCTAGGAGCATAAATTACACATCTAAATTTCATTCCTATCACACCTTTGAAGGTCCTGGAGCACCAGGACTGTGGAATTACCCACAAAATGACCCCGTTTTGGAAAGCAAACACCCCAAGATATATTCTATGAGGCATGGGCTGCAGATAGGTACTCGGGTACGCTGATGGTCTGGTGACAGGTACTCGGGTACTCTGGGCTGGTGACAGTTTTTCGGGTTCTCAGATGGGCTGGTGCCAGGTACTCGGGTACTCAGATGGGCTGTTGACAGGTACTTTGGTATTTTGATGGGCTGGTGACAGGTACTCGGGTACTTTGATGGCCAGGTGACAGTTACTCTGATGGGTTGTGACAGGTACTTTGATGAGGTGGTGACAGGACCTCTTTATTACTGGGGGGGGGGGGGGAATCAGTGTACTTGGCGTGTACTGTACATGATCGGTGTGTGAGAAGGAGATTGAGTGGAGGGAGAAGGAGTGGCAGGAGTGCGGACCTCCATAGATACTGGCTGTGATTGGACACAGCCGGTCACGTGGTAAAGAGCCAGATTTTATTGGCTCTTTAAACCTGATCGGGACACAGCTCATCCCCGAGGACACAGCTGATCCCCGATAGCCGCTCTGCGGGTCCCCAAGGGCCTGCAGCAGCGGCGAGATACCGAGGACACCATATGACGCCCGCCCAGGATGGGAAATCCCATCTGCGGACGTCATATGGCTATAGCCCGGTATTGAAGTGGTTAAAGGCATGAATTCTCAGTAGGTCATCTGAAAGGCCATCTTACCAGGGTGCTCAACAGATGTTTGAAAAAACAGTAGGCAACCACATATTAAACCAATAGGATTGCACAGACATCAATGTGTCATAGGAGGAACATAAACCAATATTAGGAGCCTAAAACAAAAAATCAAGGTATACACTAGGGTACATGCATCATCATGGAAAGATCTCACTGCGCTATTCCATAATGGGATAGGAGATATTAAAGCCACAATTTAAAACAGCAGCAGCAGCAGGAAACACCCATAGGTGATTCATTCAGGCTAAAAACAGTCTGCCCAAATGTTTAAAAGCATCCCAGTTATTTGGATTCAGTCGGGCAGTCAGCCCAGGTATAAATGACTGTAGTAATCTAAGAAGCAAAAAAGACAACAGCACTATTGAGAACTCCCAGATAGAACAATTGAAAGCACCTAAAAATTTCACTCCTGCCCGGTGGCATGCGCAGTGGCATATTTGGGTGTCCGCATCTCGTCAGCAACGTCGCACGCCGGGGAGGTGGGAGGGGGATATAAATAGACCCACGTGGTGGCAGTCTCCTTGCTGTAGCCATGCGCCATGTTAGGAGCCTTAAAGCCAGCATGCATTTACTATTTGGTAAGAAATTGGTATTATGTGAACCGAGCTGAGGATTTTTAGGTGCTTTCAATTCTTATATCGGGGAGTTCTCCATAGTGCTCGTCTTTTTTGCTTGTTAGATTATTACAGATTAGATTACAGTGATTTATACCTGGGCTGTCTGCCTGACTAAATCCAATTATTTGGGCTGCTTTTCAACATTTGGGCACACTGGTTTACGTTTTTAGCCTGAATAAATCACTTATGGGTGTTTCCTGCTGCTACCCATTTTAAATTTTTTTTTACATCTCCTATGCCATTATGGAATAGCACAATGAGATCTTTCCATGATGATGTATGTACCAAAGGGCATATCTTGATTTTTTGTTTTAGGCTCCTATATTGGGTCATATTCCTCCTATGACACACTGATGTCTATGTGCAATCCTATTGGTTCAATATTTGCTTGCCTACTGATTTTTCAAACATCTGTTGAGGATTGTCCAAAGATGGATAGATTAGGGGGCAGTCGGACAGATCACGGTAGGGAGTTCCAAAGTATGGGAGAAGCTCTGGAGAAAACCTGGAGAGCATGGGAGGAGGTGACAAGGGAGCTAGAGAGCAGGAGGTCTTGGGATGACCGAAGAGAGCGACTTGGTTGGTATTTTGAGACTAGGTTAGTGATGTAACTGGGGGCAGAGTTGTGGATGGCTTTGTAAATTATTGTTAGTACTTTGAATTTTATTTGTTGGGTGAGTGGAAGCCAGTGGAGGGATTGGCAGAGAGGGGTGGAGGACATTGAACGGTTGGTAAGGTGGATGAGTCTTGCAGCAGCACTCATTATGAATTGCAGAGGGGATAGTGTATGTAACGGTAATCCAATGAGGAGTTTGTTGCAGTAGTCGAGGTGAGAGATAACCAGGGAGTGAATTAGAAGCTTGGTGGTGCCATTGGTTAAAAAGGGGCGTATTCTAGAGATGTTGCTAAGGCGGCATGATTTGGACAGGGATTGGATGTGGGTCTGAAAGGAAAGTTCAGATTCTAGGGTTACCCCCTAAAACCCCAGTATGTGGGGATGGACTGATAGTTGTGCCGTTGATCTTGACTGAGAAGTTAGGGGAAGGAGTACGTGGGGGAGGAAATATGAGCTCAGTTTTAGATAGATTCAGTTTGAGAAAGTGGTGTGACATGCAGGCTGATATGTCGGTTAGTAAATCAGTGTTGTAAGAGGTTTCTGATGGGGTGAGCTGAGGGGTAGAGAGATTTGGGTGTAATCGGCATATAAATGGTAGCAGAAGCCATGGGAGGCCATCAGCTGACCCAGGGAGGACGTGTAGATCAGAATAATAGAGGTCAAAGGACAGAACCTTGGGGGACACCAATGGTAAGAGGAGTTGGAGAGGAGGAAGTGGAGTTGTGACACTGAAGGTGGGGTGAGAAAGGTAAGATTCGAATCAACGGCGAGCACAGCCATGGAGACCAAGAAAATTGAGTTTTTAGAGGAGGGGGTTTTCAAATGTATCAAAGGCAGTGGAGAGGTCCAAGAGTAAGAGCATGGAATAATGATCGATGGCTTTAGCTGTTAGTAAGTCATTGCGAGTTTTAGGAGAGCAGTTTCTGTGGAGTGCTGTGGACGAAATCCAGACTGAAGGAGATCAAGAAGGTTATTCTCAATGAGGTGGTCGTTCAGTCGGTTGTAGACTAAACGTTCGAGTTTGGAGGCAAAAGGGAGTAAGGAGATGGGTCTTAGGTTGTTAAGATTAGTGGGGTCCAGGTGAGGCCTTTTTTGGTATGGGAGTGACTAGTGCATGTTTCAGAAGGTTGGGGAAGATGCCAGTAGAGAGAAAGAGGTTGAAGATATGAGTTAAAGAGCATAGGATAGTGTCGAAGGGCGACCTTAGCATTTGAGAAGGTACAGGGTCCAGAAGGCAGGAGGTTAGGTGGGCGTTAGAAAAAAGTTTAGAGACTTCCTCTATAGTAGTTGGGTTAAACGAGAGAATTGATTGTGCAGGACGATAAAGATTGTAAAGTGAGGGAGATATCTGTAGAGTGGAGATCTCAAGACGAATTGTATCAATCTTATTTTTAAAGTGATTAGCAATCTCGTGGGCAGTGAGCAAGTTAGTGGGTGGAGGTAATTGAGGACGAAGTAGAGCGTTAAATGTAGAAAAGAGTTGACGGGGACTGTGTGAGAGGGTGTTATTGAGAGTGATAAAGTAAGTCTGTTTGGCAGTGTAGAGGCAGGAATGGTATTTTTGGAGGGCAGATTTATATTGGCTGAAATCTTGCTATGACTTATGCCACAGACGCTCGAGAGCGCGGCTCCGTTTTTTTTGAGGCTTCTGGTATTGTCTGTCTGCCAGGGTTGTAGCAATCAGGGCCTGATTTTGTGTGTAGTGAAGGGTGCCAAGGTATCCAGGGTGGATGACAGTGAACTGTTGTAGATAGATGTCGCCAGGTTGGGGCAGGACAAGAATGAGATTTTGTCGCAGAGACAATCTGTAGCAGAAAAAAAGAGGAGGGGGGTTAAGATGGTGAAGATTTCTAAGGGTAATTGGTAGTTGGAAGGCAAGGAGGGAAGGAAGACAAGGAGAGAGTGAAACCAATAAGGTGGTGATCAGAGAGAGGAAAAGGAATGTTGGAGGGGTTGCACGGAGTGCATAGGTAGGAGAATATGAGGTCAAGGCAGTGCCATCAGAGTAGACGCGCGTGTCCATTGTTTTAGGTCAAAAGAGGAGGTTAGGCTCAGAAATTTAGAAGTAGCAGGAGTGTTGAGATTATCAGGGATATTGAAGTCACCAAGAATGATTATTGGAATTTCAGGAGAGAGAAAGTAGGGTAGCCAGTCAGAGAAGTCGTCAAGGAAGCTCAATATCGGTCCAGGAGGCAGATAGATCACAGCAATTCTCACCAAAACTGGAGAAAATAGACAAATACAGTGAGCGTCAAATGAGGAGAGGGACAAAGAGGGGGGTGGATGAAGAACTTGAAAAGTACTTTGGGGGGATAAGAGGATTCCAATACCACCTCCTTTCTGTCCACTAGGCCTGGGAGAGTCCACAGGAGGTCATCATGGGAGAGGGCAGCAGGAGAAGGAAAGTCAGATACTTGAAACCAGGTCTCGGTAACTGCAAGTAGGTCGAACGAATTTGTGATAAATAGGTCATGGTGGGTGGTAAGTTTGTTACAGAGCGAGCATTGATTGGTGAAACATGTGGCGCTGAAGCTACTGTATTTACATTATGACCTCATGGATCTTCTATGATGGTTTTACGAATACTGCTGTTTTCAATATTTGTATAGTACAATAAAATTTTGATGATTTTATGAACATATTGTGTTATATTCATTTTGGCACCCTAAAAATCCACATACCTTTTGCAATTATCTATGGGAAGTGATGCCTTGATCCTTGGATTCCTGGCTGATTAGACTTCTTACACTAGTAGTCAGTAAAAAGTGTACCCTTACCTTCATGGTCAGTGAAGAAGTGCCCTCTTACATTGGTAGTCATTGCAGGTGGAAGGAAAAAAAAAATCAGTATATCATTCCTTAAGGGGCTCCTAGCAGCCTCTAGAGCAGTGGTCTCCAAACTGCAGCCAAGGGGCCAGATGCAGCCCTTTTCTTGCCTTTATCTGGCCCTTGGGGCACTATTCCTCTCACCGACACCAATGAAGGGGCACTAGTCCTCCCACTGACACCAATGACGGGGCACTAGTCCTCCCACTGACACCAATGACGGGGCACTAGTCCTCCCACTGAAACCAATGACGGGGCACTAGTCCTCCCACTGACACCAATGACGGGGCACTAGTCCTCCCACTGACACCAATGATGGGGCACTAGTCCTCCCACTGACACCAATGACGGGGCACTAGTCCTCCCACTGACACCAATGACGGGGCACTAGTCCTCCCACTGACACCAATGACGGGGTACTATTCCTCCCACTGACACCAATGATGGGGTACTATTCCTCCCACTAACAACAATGATGGAGCACTATTCCTCCCACTGACACCAATGATGGAGCACTATTCCTCCCACTGACACCAATGATGGAGCACTATTCCTCCCACTGACACCAATGATGGAGCACAATTCCTCCCACTGACACCAATGATGGAGCACTATTCCTCCCACTGACGAGATACTATTGCTCCCACTGACATCAATGATGGGGTACTATTCCTCCCACTGATACCAATGATGGGGTACTATTCCTCCCACCGACACCAATGATGGGGTACTATTCCTCCCACCGACACCAATGATAGGGCATTATTCTTCGTGGACACCAACGATGGAACATGGTCCTGGGCCCTTCCACAGCTCCCAGGTCAGACACTACAGCAGTTGTCAACTTAGAGAGATTCACTCTAATTTTCCTGATCACCAATGTCCAAATCCAAAATTTTCAGCTGCCACCAAGAACAGGAGTAGAGGTGAGATCTTCCAAAAACTGTATCGGGGAATTTGCCTACAATCTACAGAACTAAAAGTGAGGGGAAAACTAATAAGAAAGATTGGGGGGGGGGGGGGACAAAAAACAAAACAGTTTTAACCCCCTCTATTCAACATATATAAAACATTTTGCCTTTAGATATACTTAAAGCACATTTAAGACCAGCTGTCAAAAAAAAAAAAAAAAAAACTTTAAAATGTACAGAATTATAATATAAATTTCCAAATACTTAGAGGACAATTATAAAAAAAATAAAAAATAAATAAATGGTCAGGCTAGCCGTAAGTAAATTTCAAGGTGGAGTCTGCTGTGCTAAATCAGCCAATGGCTTTTCACCTATCTTGGGAATTTCAGCCAGCAGATGCACCTTAGCTCTGTATTCTTCTGGCTATAAAATGTTTACCGAAATGTCCCAAAATGAAAGCATAGTACACAAAATCAGAAAATCTGACAAAATAGGCCACTATTGACGTGATCGTACGATAATCTGATCGTTTGTACGCAGCTTTCGAGAGCCAGAAATTATCCGAAGGGAGGAAGTCGAAAATTTTTCTCTTACAGTACAAGGTCGTACGATTTTCATTTAATCAGAACTTTTTTTATCCAAAAATACAACACAAATATAATGCAATACATCACTTCTGAATTTTTATTCTGTCGTACAAGAATTTCTCATTGTGTGTACCAGGCTTGAAGCCTAATAGCATCTGTCAAAACTGATAAAACCGTGTTCTAAGTGGACAAAATATGAAAGTGTAAACACAGACTAAAGAATATTTTTTAAATACATAAGTTATATAAAACATAAATGAGTTAGATTCACAAGCCTCCCAAACAGCAGATTTGTGAATTGTAACATTGCTAGCAGCAAGTGCATTTGCCATGGCAGCAGTACAACACTTTGTAAAAAGTCTAACAGACAATGATTTTCAACAATGTGATCTCATTGTGTTACATATTAAACTCTCAGTTCACTAGAAAATCTTTACACGTTCATTTGTAATTAAAACACTAAAGAAAGCAAAGCAGTGCAAACAGTCCAGTCTCACCACCCACACTTTAAGAGGTGGGAATTATATCACCGCACAAACAGAAATTATGCTTACCCGAAAAGAACGTAATCCAAGACCCCAAAATCTCAACATGGCCACGAAACCATACTGTTAGGACTTTCCTGCACAGACATCTGACAAGTTAAAGAGGAAGGCCAAACCCCTGAAGTTCTTGCTGCTACCAGCTGTTCCGGCAATTAGAAAATTTCCTGTGAGGGAAGAGTCAGAGATTGCTAGCAAAGGAGTCCCGATGCTTTTCCTCTGACAAAAGGAAAAAAAAAAACCTCTGCACACAAAAACTGAGATTACAGGACATGAGATATAAGCAGGAAGCAGGAATCCTGCAATGGCAGACAGTGACTGTCGCTCACAGATCCTTTCTTTCGTAGAGATGTAAAGCAGCAGATCATAACTTGAGGTTACTCCTAAACAAACAGAAAAGCTACTGACTATAAATCCCTGCATTACAATGCAGTTTATATTTTATCCAAGAAGGAAGAACAGAACATCAAATGTATAGAATGAATTTCCTGAGCTTACATGTGAGAAGACTTCTGAAGTCCATGATATCCCCACCAATTTAAACAAATGCAAAGGATTTGGTATACAAGTAAAGTCACTGAATACATTTTGCATACTATTCTTATCTAAGAATCACAAGATAGGGAATGTTCTAAAGACAAGTTACGCAGATAAAAAAGTAAAGGGCTTTATTTTTGCTCCACCACTACCGCAAAGTGCTTAATTGCAGTTCTGGATACAAAGCAAATATTCAAGTCAGACCAGTGTTGGCATGAGAAGGTCTTTGGGGAGCAATTATACACTGCAAATAAGGGGTATTTACAGCCCATGTGCCAGGGAGTGTGGAAGTAATGTACCTTTCAAGACATTGACAGACCATTTAAATAACAGAGAAAGTGAAGATATCCAGAAAGACTTCACCCTCTCTCAAGATTTTTATAGCTTGTAATAAAGGAGTTACAAAATCTCAATGAGTAGTGGCGAGGGTGGCGAATGTAAAAATCCTCTCTCTGTACCAAGAACCCATGTAACTAGTAACAAACACAACTAAAAGAATGCTGCTCATCACCCCAGGCTCATTTGCTTACACATAAAAACAAACCAAAAAAAAAAAAAACAAACAAAAACACCTTCACAAGTTGTCATTTCTGGCCACTTGTTTTCTGCAAATCGGATCTGTGTCAGAAGGGCCTTACAAAATAAATCATATTAGAAGCTGGAGGAAATATTTATCTCAAACAAAACTGTATTCACACCTGGACCCAGTGAACTGAATGGATTTCTGCAAGTACTGTACATTCATGCACATTTTTATTTATTAGACGTTCAATTGACATTTAGCAGGATCCAAACCAATATTGCTTATAAACCATGGAATGCAGCACTGTTGTACACATTGAGCATTTTATCTTAGACAAGGACATAATCCCGTACACATGTATACAACATTTCATGAGTGTTTGGAGTAAAATTTCTAATAAAAACCGTTAAAGGCCCCTGTCACACGGGCGGATAGAATTAAGCTTTCAGCTGTGGATAGATCAAGTTATCTAGCAGCAATACTCAGACAATGCTGTCCTATGGCCCCATTCACACTCTGCATTTGGCAACGTTTTCATTACGTAAGGTTGTGTGCGAAAAAATAAAAAAATTAAATTTGACTACGTCCAGGAATGATGTAGCGCTGCTATCTGCTCATAACTTCAGTGTCACCTGCAGATAGCAGTGGCAATAAGGAAAGAAAAACAGGAAGCACATCAGAAATGGCAAGTATGCTCCTCTGCAGCTAAACGCACCCGCATGTAAACGAGGCTAATCGCAATGTACAACTGCAGGTGATTGCTGTGCTTGGAGATTTGGGATTTCACAATAACAAACATGCTTTTAACAGGGGCCCATGTAAAAGAGGCCCAACTAAAACAGAGACAGAAAAGGTCTTTCCTAACTAAAAGTTGAGGGGATGGTAGAGTAAAAGTATTACCAGATCACATAAAACTAGTTGCAATGAAGGAAAAACTCACACAAAAGAACTTAAAGCAGCCCACAAAGATGTCAGTTTTTTTTCATTCAACCAGCAGGCTGGTTGAATGAAAAAAAATGACCCAATTCTCTCATTAACACACTGGAGGTGGATGGGGGAATCCTTTTGCTGAGCTAGTTGGGAGACTTTCCCACTATCAAAATACACTGAGCAGTGCTGCCTGCTATAGCCGGCGGCTGATCGAACAGTAAAATTCTGACAGGGATGTTGTACGGAAGAGGATTAGTAGATCAAAATTTGTCCAGTCCCTGTTGAACCGGGCAAATTTTGATTCATACATGGCCAACTTAAAGAATAAGTTCACCTTTCATAACATGGCCTAGGCTATAAGAAGATTGCCAAGACCCTGAAACTGAGCTGCAGCATGGTGGCCAAGACCATACAGCAGTTTAACAGGACAGGTTCCACTCAGAACAGGCCTCACCCCGCTGTCGGTACGTTTGGTTAAACTACGTCACACGTCGCATACCAGACTCATGACTGTCCGACTAGGGGGTGGGGAAGTTGAAGACGTCGTTATGACCGTCGTGAGGAGGACCTATACTGCGATTCGTGCACGTGAGTTGAAGAAACCAGCTGGTACCACTCCGGACAAGACTCACCTTGGACAGGACAATTTGACGACATACCAGAACCGGTGGTACGACGTCGAGTCAAAGTCCCAGAACCGTTAGAAGAATATCGGATCCGGTACAATACTTTCCACTTGAATAAGAAATTCAACCGGTACATACTTAGTTTTAAACGGGCCAAGTTGTCCCTGACCTGTTTAAAAC
>BLSH010378270.1:634298-683797 GCA_018402905.1 Glandirana rugosa | reverse complement strand
CACGTCCTTCCGCCAGTCTCCGGACCTCCTTCCTGCACCCCGGCCGCAGCCTCTGACCGCCTTCCTGCACCCCGGCCGCAGCCTCTGACCGCCTTCCTGCACCCCGGCCGCAGCCTCTGACCTCCTTCCTGCACCCCGGCCGCAGCCTCTGACCGCCTTCCTGCACCCCGGCCGCAGCCTCTGACCGCCTTCCTGCACCCCGGCCGCAGCCTCTGACCGCCTTCCTGCACCCCGGCCGCAGCCTCTGACCGCCTTCCTGCACCACGGCCGCAGCCTCTGACCGCCTTCCTGCACCACGGCCGCAGCCTCTGACCGCCTTCCTGCACCCCGGTCGCAGCCTCTGACCGCCTTCCTGCACCCCGTCCCCCATATCAAGAAAGTTGATCACTGCTGTTGTAGATTATGCATATAAAATAGGGGCGGTTGCAGGAGGTCAGCAGCACAAGGATGAACAGGACGAATGCCATGTAGTCGGCAATGTATATTACGCATGTAGACAGATGTGGCTGCAAAGCGGTTGCGGGAGATCAGCAGCACAAGGATGAGCAAGGTGAAAGTCATCTGTAGATTATAAAAGAAGACAGAAGTGGCAGCAAAGAAGTTGCAGGAGATGAGCAGTGGTAAGTGAAGTATTCAGGTAAGACGACAAGCCTAATGGTATATGATGATAGAGCAATGGGGATGTGGGGGGACTGTACTGTGTGTATGGGATGTGTGCTGTCACCTGCCCGCTCCCTCCTCCATATATAGTCAGTGAGGATCTCCACACTCCGGCTACAAAGTTACCTCCAGGCCGGCAGTGAACGGGTTACCCCCTATCCTTCCCTCCCCCCCGCCTGACTTCCTGGCACAGGTTCTCCCCCCTGACATGAGGAGACATGCCCGCTTCTCCTCCCGGCTCACCTCGCTCTCCACTTTCTTCACCGGCACTTTCTGCCACGGGTCTGCCAGCTGCGCCAGCGGCATCTTCCCCGCCGAGCGAGCGGGTTCCCGTACGAGTCCCGGGGGAGCGGCGAAAAGAGCGAACTCCCTGCTCTGTCCCGCCGCTCTGCTGGCGGAGCCGCCGCTGCTGCTGTCTGTCGTCCAATAGCTGGCGAATGCGTGCCGCTCCAGCGTACAGCTCCTCTCCCCACACACTAGTCACACTCTCTGCTCTCCACTTCCTCTCACAACATGGCGTCCCGAACGGTACCTGCCGCTGGCTTCCCGACGTCACGTCTAGGGGGCGTTGCACTTCCCCCGCCTACTGTCTGGGGCAACAGGTGACAGCGAGGGGAGCTGAGGGGCGGGGCCTAGCCTTTGGGGACGTGACAGCGTACGTCAGATCGGCCATCTTGGTGGAGGCAAAAGAGTGACTTTTTTTCTTTTTTTTTTTTTTGCAGTGTAAAAATCAAGTTTTCTCATTCGCGCGTGACTTCACAAATTGCCCTGCATACCTTTACACATTGCTCTTGTCTGTGGATGGTTATAAGCATAGTCTTTATGCTATTGCCCAAGAAAGGAAACAAAGTTTACAAGAAGGGCATTCCAAGCATTGCAAGATGAATAAAGCATGGATGGGAAATTGTGAATATGCCCTTATTACAAGGGCAAACATAGAAGGATTCAAAATATTTAGCAGCATAGTTCACCTTTACCAGAAAACTGCCTATGCAGATAAGGGGTGCTTATAAATAATAACACACTGTGAAGCTTTGACCTATTTTGAATAAAGCCCTTGCTATAGGTGTAGTCCATTTATATACTTCACAAAGCCTGAATGGAAAACTCCTAGGATGTTGATAAGAGACGCAGAGTGTTCGGCTCGGTTCACACATAGGCGATCCGACTTGGAGGGCGACTTTGCTTGGTGATTTGAAAGCAACTTCAAGCCGACTTACAACGCAACTCCATGCCAGGCAATTTTGCCTGTGGCCATTCAGAGAAGAGAGGGAGGGGAGTTACCTTCAAAATTCTCTTCTTTTTCCTGTAAAGTCACTTCAATATAGATGGGGATCTTGGAGGTGACTTCCATTGAATTCTATGGGCACAATTTGGATAGATGTCGCCTTGAAGTAGTACAGGAACCTTTTCTGAAGTTGTCCTTGAAGTCGGAGCGACTTCAGTAGTATATATTAAGGCGGCTCCCATTCATTTCAATGGGATTTTGGATGTCAAGTGACTTGGGGTGACACAAGTCAGCCCTCAAGTTGCCTATGTGTGAACGGAGCATAACTGTTCACCTCCACAATCACAGAAGTGAGCTCTCAAACACTGAGATCAGAGCTACTACAGGGAGAGAAAACGTGTGTGCGGAGGTTTGAATCAGAGAAAGCTCCCTCCTATGATGGTGGGGGTGAGCAGAAACAGTTGAGAGTGTCTTAGCAACAAGGCAGGGCAGGGAGATGCAATCTCTGTGAGTTTTTCAGTCAGGCTTCAGGAAATGGCGTACACCTGATACAGGTGCTTTCCCCTTGCCTTGATTTTCCCTGCTCCTCCAGATGTCATCAGCACCACCAATCCCGTTTCCAGTCAAATGAAATCTTTTATGGCAAGGTCAGTGACAGCACCCCAATCCAATGAGACTGCTTTAAATAGCTTATGTACTATAGCATCATTTGTAGTCATAGGTCCTTTTGGTGAACATATATAAGAAAGCTGATTATCAAAATTGTTGTTTATTTCATTCCATTTAAAACATTTACAAAACATGCTCTCCACTTAGAGGTTCCCAACATGTATAGATTCCATGCACAGTTCATAAGTAGGCTCAACACATTTTGGGAATCCTTCTTCAGGAGTACATGTGCAGGAATTAATACATTGGAACCCACTCTTGATCTTCGTGGAAATATCAACGGACTAGAATTTACAACATAAATATGTTTCCCAAGGAGATGCATCTAAAATTGCCAAGATGGAGCCACTCAGGTAGAGACCTTCGGAAGTAGCCAAGAAGTAACCAGCAGTCTCACAAACACAATCTATAATATGAGGATCAAACCCCCAATAGTGAAGCTATAGTGTCACAGCATGAAGAGGTTGTCAATATGACCAAATGGTAGTTAAGGCTTGTATATTTCAATGGCAGCAGGGGCTCCCAAAACATGTCTGTAAAAGGACACACCATAAGGCCCTGCAGTGTTCACACCAATAGAGATATTTCCACAAAGTTTAAGAGTAGGTTCCAATGTGATGATTCCTTCACATGTGCTACTGAAGGATTCCCAAAACGTGTCAAGCCTACATGTGAACTGTGCATGGAATCTATACATGTTGTGAACCCCGAAGTGGAGAGTATTTTAACATGTGTTTGTGAGACTGCTGGTTACTTCTTGGCTACTTCAGAAGGTCTCTACCTGAGAGGCAGTGGCTCCATCTTGGCAGATTTTAGATGCACCTCCTTGGGAAACATATTTATGCTGTAAATTCTAGTCCGTTGATAATTCCACAAAGATCAAGAGTGGGTTCCAATGTATTGATTCCTTCACATGTGCTCCTTAATAAGGATTCCCAAAATGCGGTGAGCCTACATGTGAACTTGCATCTTTTATTCTACTAGCAGCAAAAAGGGTTATACCCTGATGCTTCCCCCCCATCCTTAGCCCAGTTTCTCTCCACTCTCACGGAGATACGCAGGATGGAACATCTGACAGCAATGGTTGACGATTCCATGGCACGATTCTCTAAGATTTGGGAGGTGTGGGATACATCTCAATACTCCTCAGAGTCAAATTGCCCACTTTAGTAAGTGCACAATAACAGTGTATTAAAACCATATGATACTATGGCGTTAGAGCTACACAGACCTTGGAACCCCCTTTTATCTCTCTTTCTTTTCTAAAACACACTCAGGAACGAAATGAGCTATACTGTCTCTGTTAACCTTGTTTTTTGATTATACAGTTTGATCTGCCATGCTTTCTTTATTGGTTCAAATGTTTAACTATACTTGAACAATTGTATTCATTATTGTTTCCCACATGGGATTAATACTTTTTCATTGATTTATGGGAATACCATAAAAAAAAAAAGTCTGTATTTGTTGTATTCTTGAAAATACTATAAATAAACAATTAAAAAAAAATATATATATATATCAAGCGCTTTTGACTCCTGTGATGGGAGTCCTGGATATCTACTGAGTGAGTGGGCACACAGAGGGGAGAACGGATGTCACAGACTGTTTTTTCCTTCAACACTGGGCACTTTTTGCACAATGGAAATTAATTAAGAAGATCTGAAATTTATTAATGCAGTTTATGGATTTTTTATCTATACATAGTTTTACATTTATTCATTGATTGTAGTTATTATTAATTGTGATGAATTAGCACTGTTGCACTTGGTAGCGCTCTTATATCAATTATTTCATTTTGCCATCAGGTCCTCGAGTCATCTTTTATTGCATTTCCAGGGTGATTAGATTGGCATGCAGGAAGTAGGCCTTTCTGTTTCAGAACAGGTGCAAGCTTATTCGATCAGAGGTGTGGCAACCTTTGGGCAGTTATGCCAAGTTTTCGGAGGAAGATTTATATAAGAAGGCTAGCTGTTCTTGTGTGGCCTTCATTCAACTTTACAAGCTAGACGTGTGGTCAGCAAGTTCTGCAAAGTTTGGGACAAGAGAGATATATTCTTTTTGTCTTTAGCAGCTATTCTTTGATTGTCAGTGTTTCTTTTCATGTGTTCTCTCCTGCTCATTTATTTTCCTAAGTTATATCCCATTGTGTGCTGACGTGGGATGGGCCAGGAAAGTGGAAAATTGTTACCAGATACTTACCATAATTCTCTTTTCCTGGCCTATCCTCACATCAGCAAAGGACTCCCTCCCTAGTAGCCTATCCCAGGCTAGGTTATGGAGCACTTCAGTTGGGAGGGGCTGTCTTTTATTGAGCTAGGAAGCTAGGAAGAGGTGGTCCTGCGGGTTCCTGAGGAGGAGTTAACCCTCAAAGGGCATTATTGAACTTTGGTCAAAGCTGCACAGTTTGTTTTTATCTACAGTCAACTATGCCTTTGAAACATATCCAAGCAGTGGCAGCTGGTGTGCTATTTTTGGGGGGGGAGCAGCAAACAAACCACCCGATCCCCCTGTTTATTTGGTCAAACCCCCCCGTCGATCGGTGAACAAACCCCACCCCTCGTTTACCAATCAGCCCTGCACTTACCCCATCCAGGCCGCCAGCAGCGCCTCACCCCCTTGGCCGGGAGGAGAAGCAGGAAGACAATAGCGAATATTAATTCGTTATTGTCACACAACTGGGTGGGCTCAGGGTGCAGTGCTCTACGCCCCGAGCTCACCCGTTTTTTTTAAGCCAATTAGAGCCTCAGGCTCTAATCACGTGCTTAAAAAAAAAAAACCCTCATTGAAATCCATGCGTCCGGCACCCTGCATGTAGATTAGGGGCTGAGCGCATGGATTAGGGGGACGGCGCCCCTGCGCCCCTAATGGAGCAGCCGCCACTGTATCCAAGACTAAATATTTGTTTTTAACTTTGCATCTGCATCCTATTAGAAATAATTATCTTCACTTCCTGTTCTGCAGACATCAGAAAAGAAATCATTCCAAAATAAGGGCAATCCCTTCATAAATACCTGTTGCTATTTAAAGCTGTCCCCTTTATTCTGGTTCTGGTGACAACTAGGGATGAGCTTGGATTCGCTGTTATCAGTGCCAACCCAATCAGCTGTGGCCGGGTTCATTCCCGCCCCGCAGCTGAATATACACCAAGGGGCGAGGATGCTTATGCTATCACTGACCCAATATGGCTACATGGCTTTATTAGGTTAATGACATTAACACAATATGGATATATTTGGTCAACAATGTCATGAGCATCCCCGCCCCTTTGTGTATGTGCAACCCCAGGGCGGCAATGACCCAGCCACAGGTGATTGGGCTGGCGTAGTCTAAGAAAAGCCTAGTATGTATTGTAAGACCTCACATTAAGCAGTGCATGTGCATGCACACGTGCACGCTTGGCATTGGCATTGGCGCCAAATGGCCTATTTAAGCTGGATTATGACAGGAACAGATTGCTGAGTGGTCTTCAACTAGTTCCTTTTTTACCTGTGCCCTGACCTACTATATTTGCCTTCCTGTGCATCAACAGGTTTGCCTCTGACTTGTCTTTGTATTCCTGCCTACCTGTTGTGACCTCGGCATGTACCCTGACTTTGCTTCTGCCTTCCTCTCCTGTACCTCTGTCACGCACCTGATGGTGGAGTCTGTCTTGTGCAGGAAGCAACCACTCTTACGACCCTGGTTCGGGAACCCCTGATAGAGCAGACAGAGGGTTCCAGAGCACAGAGGGGCACGAGGGCTGGACTGGAACACTGGGGGCAAGATAGGTCCAGCAGAGGCTCGTGCAGGTGTAGAGTAGTGAGGCAGGCTGAGGTCAGCAACTGGCTGGCAAGGGGTACAGAAGGATCAGGCAAAAGGGTCGTCAGGTGCAGGCAGGGTCGTTGACGAACAGGCAGCGAGGTACAAAGGGATCAGGCAGAA
This sequence comes from Glandirana rugosa, assembly GCA_018402905.1. NCBI lineage: Eukaryota > Metazoa > Chordata > Amphibia > Anura > Ranidae > Glandirana > Glandirana rugosa. Next base: position 677,316 of record BLSH010378270.1, on the reverse strand, counting down.
GAATGGTTTTGGGCAAGCTGGGGGTCGGTGCAGGCGGAAGTCAATCAAAGGTCAAACAAGCCGGGTCTCAGGAACAGGTCAGGATACAGATTCAAAGGATAGGTAGCCCTCCAGATACACTCCAATGCCGTAGAATGGACAGCACTTGCTACAGGAAGCTTAAATAGAGCTGCTCATCCAGGAAATAGAGGAAACCACAATCAAATGCAATTAACCCTCAGCACAGTCTTTTTCTAACAACCTTCCTGCCCAGCTGTGAACTGACGTCAGCTTGTATCCTGACTCAGCACAGTCTTTTTCTAACAACCTTCCTGCCCAGCTGTGAACTGACATCAGCTTGTATCCTGACTGCCTCTGCCTGATATTCCTGTACTTACTTTGCTGCCCGGCTGTTGATGACCTTTTGTCTTGTATCCTGGCTTCACTCCTGTCTGCTGGGGGGGTAATTTTCTATAGCGCCCATATGAGCTCCTGTGGTGCAGGAAAATAGCGCCCAGTTAAAGGCAATTAAGACTTCAACTCTCAGAAACTGGGTGCACATGCAAATGGAACAGCGTTATTGCCGGCGAAATGCCTGTCGGCTCACATATGCGGGAATAGTGGAAGTCAATGGTATTCGAACCTGCAAAATCCCAAGTCCCTATAGAAAGCTTGTATGCAAGTTATTGCCCATAAAAAGTGTATGGGGACCTGGGTACTGCCCCAGGGGACATGTATCAATAGAAAAAACTTTTTAAAATTATTGTTTTTAAAGGAGCAGTGATTTTGATGATGCATAAAGTGAAACAATAAAAATAAAAAATCATTTAGACATCGTGCTTGGCGGGTCCCCTTAGTCTGCCTGTAAAATGGCGTATCTTTGCGATGTGTAGAACAGTGCCACAGCAAAATTACATTTCTCAAGGAAAAAAAGTAATTTAGACTTGCTCGCGGCTGTAATGTATTGCCAGCTACCGGCAATATGGATAAAAGAAAAGAAAAAAAGGAAGTGCGGTCTCCCCCGATCCCCCAATCTATACCAGGCCCTTCGGGACTGGTATGGATTTAAAGAGGAACCCCGCACCTGAATTAAAAAAAAAATTGACGTGAGGTCCCCCCAAAAATCCATACCAGACCCTAATCCAAGCATGCAGCCTGGAGGTCAGGAAACGGGAGGGGGGGTAAGCGAGCGCCCCCCCTCCTAAACCATACCAGGCCACATGTCCTCAACATGGGGAGGGTGCTTTGGGGTCACCCCAAAGCACCTTGTCCCCATATTGATGACGATAAGGACCTCTTCCCCCCCATGTGAATGAGTATGGGGTACATTGTACCCCTACCCGTTCACTAAAAAAAGTAGTGTAGTGCGACAAAAGACAGTAGCCAGTTTTTGACAAGTTCTTTATTAAAAATCTTTTCTTCTTCCCTGCTTTTTCCTCCGGTCTTCCTTCATCTTCTCGTTCCCCGCTTCTTCCTCTGGTCTTCTTCCCCCGGCTTCTTCTTCCCCCGCTTCTTCCTTCCTCTGGTCTCCTCCTTCTTCCTCCACCGCCGACCCGCTAAGGATTCAAAAAACTAACCTCCTTCGATGATGCGATGGGGCGGATGACGTCATTCAGAGACCCCGACCCTTGTGATTCACCGCCAATGATTGGTTCATGATGTCATAAGGGGGCAGGGTCTCCGGATGACGTCATCACCATGACCATGGAAGCGAACAGATCGCGGGCCACAGCGTCAGAGGAGGGTTGTTTTTTGATATTAAGCGGATCGGTGGTGGGAGCAGTGGCGGAGGAAGAAGAAGACCAGAAGAAGGAGCGGGGGAAGAAGAAGCCAGAGGAAGCCCAAGGGAAGAAGGAGAAGACCAGAAGAAGAAGCAGGGAAGGAGAAGACGGAGGAAAACCAGAGGAAAATGCGAACAAAGAAGACGGCTTCGAGCTATTGTTTTTTGTCACACTACACTACTTTTTTTGGTGAATGGGCAGGGGTACGATGTACCCCATACTCATTCACATGGGGGAGCTGGGATCTGGGGGCCCCCTTGTTAAAGGGGTTTTCCAGATTCTGATAAGTCCCCCACCCGCAGACCCCGACAACCATCAGCCAGGGTTGTTGGAAAGAGACCCTTGTCCTCATCAAAAAAGGGACAAGGTGCTTTGGGGGGGGGGGGCCCAAAGCACCCTCCCAATGTTGAGGGCATGTGGCCTGGTATGGTTCAGTGGGGGGCGCTCACTGGTCTCCCCCCTTTTCCTGACTTCCAGGCTGCATGCTCAGATTAGGGCCTGGCATGTATTTTAGGGGGGAACCCCACGCAATTTTTTTTTTCAATTTCACTTTAGGACCAGAGCACTTTTTGCGATTCGCACTGCGTCGCTTTAACTGGCAATTGTGCGGTTGTGCGACGTTGTACCCAAACTAAATTAATGTCCTTTTTTGCCCACAAATAGAGCTTTCTTTTGGTGGTATTTGATCACCCCTGTGTCACTTCTGACCGCTATAAACAAAAAAATAGAGACAATTTAAAAACAATATTTTTTACTTTTTGCTATAATACATGTCCAAAAAAATAGAATAAAATAAAATAAAAATAAATGTATTCATTGCCACTGATTACTGTATAAATGTCATTGGCAGGGAAGGAGTTAACCTGTAGGGGGCGATCTAGGGGTTTACTGTGTACCATTATTTTCCAGCACTGCCTTAACCCCCTTGGGCATGGGGTCCACCTGGGCTTCACAGGTTGCCACTGGAGTCCTCCTCCACTCCTCCATGACGACATCACGGAGCTGGTGGATGTTAGAGACATTGCGCTCCTCCACCATTTGAGGATGCCCCACAGATGCTTAACAGGGTTTAGGTCTGGAGAAATGCTTGGCCAGTCCATCACCTTTACCCTCAAAGTGAGTACACCCCTAGGTGAAAATGTTGAAATTGGGCCCAATTAGCCATTTTCTCTCCCAGTGTCATGTGACTCGTTAGTGTTACAAGGTCTCAGGTGTGAATGGGGAGCAGGTGTGTTAAATTTAGTGTTATCGCTCTCACTCTCTCATACTGGTCACTGGAAGTTCAACATGGCACCTCATGGCAAAGGACTCTCTGTGGATCTGAAAAAAAGAATTGTTGCTCTACATAAAGATAGCCTATGCTATAAGAAGATTGCCAAGACCCTGAAACTGAGCTGCAGCCCGGTGGCCAAGACCATACAGCGGTTTAACAGCATAGGTTCCACTCAGGCCTCAGAACAGGCCTCGCCATGGTTGACCAAAGAATTTGAGTGCATGTGCTCAGCGTCATATCCAGAGGGAAATAGACGTATGAGTGCTGCCAGCATTGCTGCAGAGGTAGAAGGGGTGGGGGGTCAGCCTGTCAGTGCTCAGACCATACGCCGAACACTGCATCAAATTGGTATGCATGGCTGTCGTCCCAGAAGGAAGCCTCTTCTAAAGATGATGCACAAGCCCCGCAAACAGTTGGCTGAAGACAAGCAGACTAAGGACATGGACTGGAACCATGTCCTGTGGTCTGATGAGACCAAGATAAACTTATTTGGTTCAGATGGTGTCAAGTGTGTGTGGCGGCAACCAGGTGAGGAGTACAAAGACAAGTGTGTCTTGCCTACAGTCAAGCATGGTGGTGGGAGTGTCATAGTCTGGGGCTGCTTGAGTGCTGCCGACACTGGGGAGCTACAGTTCATTGAGGGAACCGTGAATGCCAACATGTACTGGGACATACTGAAGCAGAGCATGATCCCCTCCCTTCAGAGACTGGGCCACAGTGCAGTATTCCAACATGATAACGACCCCAAACCCACCTCCAAGACAACAACTGCCTTGCTAAAGAAGCTGAGGGTAAAGGTGATGGACTGGCCAAGCATTTTTCCAGATATAAACCCTATTGAGCATCCTTGGGGGTCATCTTCAAATGGAAGGTGGAGGAGCGCAAGGTCTCTAACATCCACCAGCTCCATGATGTCGTCATGGAGGAGTGGAAGAGGAATCCATTGGCAACCTGTGAAGCTCTGGTGAACTCCATGCCCAAGAGGGTTAAGGCAGTGCTGGAAAATAATGGTGGCCACACAAAATATTGACACTTTGGGCCCAATGTGGACATTTTCACTTAGGGGTGTACTCACTTTTGTTGCCAGCGGTTTAGACATTAATGGCTGTGTGTTGAGTTGTTTTGACAGCAAATTTACACTGTTATACAAGCTGTACACCCACTACTTTACATTGTAGCAAAGTGTAATTTCTTTAGTGTTGTCACATGAAAAGATATAATAAAATATTTAGAAAAATGTGAGGGGTGTACTCACTTTTGTGAGATACTGTATATGTCATACACAAACTTTGAAAAAAGTAAATTATCCTAACAAAAAAACATACTCCTATTATGGAGTGGCCTAAGATGGCAGTTGTGTAAAGAATGATTATACAAATTTAAATGGTAAACATAGGCCAACAAAGAGTCAAAAGATGTTTAGCGGTCAGCGCTATTAGTAGTGGCAGGGTGTGTTTTCCTTCATTTCTTTCAATGGGAAACCAATGATTGGGACAATGGGGAGGGCTGTATAGTGAATGCAATTGTGATTTTTATTATCTGACCCTCACGGACCCCCTGAAAACCACCCATAGACCATTTAGGGGTCCATGGACCCCACGTTAAGAACCACTGATCTAGGCAGATATAGTCATGAGAATTGGAGACATGTCTGAAAGTGTAGGGTCTAATGACTTATTCCTATAATACAGCTGACCCTTCTATCATGGCAATTCATACCTCAGGGGTTTCCTCTCCTTTATGCCATATTTGGCTTTTAATTGTTTCCACAGAGGCATTCTCCTTAGCAAATTACAAATACCAGAAGAAATGTCATATGTTTGCCAAGGGTCTGTAACACAAACTCTATGCCTTTAATAATGTTTGCACCTCAATGTATGTATGTACTGTATATATTTGTCCAGTTGTATGTGACTCTTGTTGCTTATATGGGCCAGCGCTTTGGCACCATGTCTGATAAGCTTGAAAGCTTTTTTTCTATTGAATTCTCTTGGCATGTCACCAAGTCTGTTCTCAACCCTCCCCAAATGATCAGCTTGAGACTCACATTATTATCATTTTAATATTATACAGGATTGAACAGTTTGTGTAGCACTATGCAAAATAAAGTAAGACCGTACACTTACAATACAATAGGATTAAGAAGGCCCTGCTCCTGAGAGGTTACAAGATAAAAGGTGGGTGGGGGGCATGCAGAATGGGTTAACACATGCGCATAGCCTGTTCTGCCTCCAGCAGGATAATCATTAGGTTGTTCTGCCTGTAATATCAGATTTGACCACAAGATGGAGCTGGTGGTAAATTTACTGTTTTTGCAGAAACTAGAAACTGTTCAGCTTTAACAAAAGTTCCCATCATTCTTCAGTCTAAGGAAAAGACACAGGTGCATCCTGGGAGCTCAGACTCAATCTTAGAGACTGAAAGTAGGAGCCAGCTATCAGAGCACATGTTGGTATAAAAACTTGCATCTGTTTCATCCGCTAAAAGCAGCATTACTTATAGCCATCTACAGCCTAGCTTAGTCATTGTATTTTCTGTATACTTTATATACTAATTATATGTATCTTTATTTGTTTTTTCTTAATAGTTCCACCCCACCCTGTTTTGTTAAGAAAGCTTCAAGATTCCACTCAGTCTGGCTTATTGCAGGATAGGAGAGTTTAGCTACATGTCAAGTTACACGCAGGGAAACGTGTAGCGAAGACAAAACATAGCCTATTTGTACACAGATACTTAGAGCAATTTAGACAGTAGGCAATTAACCTACCAGCATATCTTTAGAGTATGAAGGGAAACCCAGGAAAACACACGGAGAACATGCAAACTTGACCCCAGTGCTACCAGGCATACAGTATGCCTGGCAGCACTGGGGGCAAGTTTGCATGTTCTCCCTGCCAGGGTATGTAAACTTATGAGCACAGCTGTAAATGCTAATAGTGCATTATAACTCTGTGCTCTGTGGTCTCCCTACAATGAGCTCCAGTTTTTAGGTGAGTATTGTGACCTTCACTGCTTTTTAATTTTGTAAGCTGGCCACCAAATGGCCATCTTTGGAATTAATGCAGTATTTTGTTAAGGGCTATGCTATGATGTAATAGCAGTAGCAGAGCAACATTATTCGAATGGATGAGACAAAATACTACTTTGGTTAATAAGTTGCAAGCTGTACATTAATTATGTAATGTCACACTGGTGTTATGCTAATATAGTTACTGATTACTACAGATAACCCGCCGACACTTTTTCCCTACTTGCTTGTTAGTTCTTGGTTCATTGCACTTGCTTCTGGAGAATATGGGAAAAGGCAACATATTTGTATACCATAATGTGTCCAATCAGAGCCTACACTGTAAGAGGGCTGCAGATGACAAAAACTGCTTTTTGCTGCAGCAGTATACACTCCATTTCTGAGATCTTTATAATAGAATATACAGTAATATATGGAAAGATTTAAGAGCTCAGGTCTAACTGAGTGATGGGCTAACTGAATGGCAAAAATTAAAAAGGGAGCAGGCAACCACATTTTCACATCTAAATAAAACAATAATAATATTAAAATAATATTAAAAAAGGGAGCAGTCGATAAAACAAATTCTGAGGATCTTTCATTTGTATTTGTATTTATGTAAGGAATAATGAATAGTACAACAATACAGTAATAATCCCAAATATCTGTATGTACAATAAAACAGTTCAATAACACAGTCAGTAGGAAGAACTTACATGTGCAGTGTGCTCCAGGATTGCTCCTTAAAGGGCCTCTTAGACTTACTCAACGGGGTGACGAACGCGGGTATCAGATCACTGCCCTCCTCACTGACTGGTGACTGAGGACCCCCTTGATCTCACACTGCGCTTGTCACTAATGTAACAATACCACTCTCAGCTTCTTCCAGCACAAAGATTCTCCAGATTGCGGGATCACGATCTAGGTGCCAGCCTCCTGAGAGAGATTGTTACCGGGCTAATTCAAGCAATTAACCCTTTCAGTGCCACCACTTCTGGATGCCGGCCAGAAGATCCAGATTTTAGCAATACCATTTGTGATTTTAGAATAACCACCTGTAACACATGCTGTCACCACAGACAGTAATATTCAGATGAGTTATCATAAACAGTAGCACTCTTCAAAGGAACAGGTTTGTTATATCTTGCATTAAGAGCATTGGGGACAAGATTAACACTTTTCAGAATAAGGTTTAATAATGAAAAGGTCAAAATTGGTGCAGATAAAATATTTACAGAAAACTTGTGTTACAAAGCAATTAGAGACATAATATACAGCAGCAAAGAGATAAGACAGAATGGAAGGGAAGAAAGTTACTTGCAGTTAAATGTTCGTGATTGATCAGAGATTTGTTAATGAGACCACAGGTTCTCGGATGTTCGTTCTTGGATGGTAAGGTGAGAACTCAGCACTGTCCGGTCTATTCCCTTTTTTCTGGAGGCCAAGGGGTGGGGTAATATGCCCCTCACCACTCACATGGTTAAGGAGGGCCTGTGGGCTGTCCAGGGCGAACCGTGGAATAACAACCCTCCCTGATATGCAATCTGCAGTATAAAAATCATATCTTGGGATGGGATCACCGTGCAGCCCCAACATTAAGGAATTCGAGCTCAGCATGCACAGTGCATTAAAATGAGTCTAAACACAACAGACTTGTCACTTTCCATTACCCTGGGAAGAGGAGAAACTGTATGATTGGACTTATCGATGTTTGAATTTGTATTATTCGGTATGAATTTCCGCATTTTAATATATACTTTTATTAAGATGTCACGTTCCTATCTGGAGTTATGAAATGTGAAATTCTACCTTTAAAATTGATTCAGGGTCTCTGGAAGGTCACAGCTGCCTGAGGGGAATTTATGGCCCTTCATTATCTCAGGCATCCTGTGCTGTCTCTTAATGGATCTGATTTATTGGTTTATGATCAGGCCTGGCAAACACAGCCAAAACCTCTTGGGACCTGGTCAGGGGACCCAGGAATTCCTAAGTTGATGGGAGGGGGGATGAGGGTGAGATGTTTGTCCTAAGCCAGAACCTTCATGGCTGACCCTACACAAAATTGTTGCAAGTTTTGTGTGTGCAGCACGTGATATCATTACAAATGGCCCTCCTGATAGACTGCTGTGCTGGCATTTGTCAGGTGCAGGAATGCAACAATCCAAGAACAGGTTGGAAACAGGGTCACCACAATGGAGGAATTTCATATTCCTTATTACTATTGTCTCACCAATACATAAGAATGCATTCTAACGCTGGTTACCTTAGATGGCTTCATACTATATGAATGTCATTACGAACTGACCAAATGACCAAGCCCTTTCAGGAATGAGTTATCTTCCTTAAAAGGTAATACTACTTTTCCAAGGGTTACAGTTGGTCACTGCTGTCCATTTGTACTGTATATACTACGTCCAAAACTTGGAATAGTTAGTCTCCCAACAGAACTGCGACAAGCACGTGTCTGTCCTGATCATGTACCAATCGGTTGTAATAAAACTGACTCCTTCGAAGAGCAGCTATATTCTACCTGCAGCTAAGTTTCTTTATATATTCTTTTGATATTAGTACACAATGGGACCAGAGCATGTATGTAAAATTAAAATGTACTTAAAGTGAAGCAATACCTTTTTTCACTTCTGTAAATATAGCTTGACATGTCACTGCTCCTGGTTTTTAACATTGGCGTCTATGGGACATCTTGGTCAGCTTGACATGGCACTGCTCCCAGTTTTAACAGTTAACATTGGCGTCTATGGGAAATCTTGGTCAGCTTGACATGGCACTCCTCCCAAACCATAAGTGACAGAAACACCAAACTTGGGGACCCAGGACTACGACATGATTACCTAGTCAAGCTGGCCCACCAGTGGTGGCTGGTGCTCCATCAGTCGGGAGGTGGCAGACGGACTCAACCCCCCGTCGCTCCAGTCCGCCACCACCTTCAGTCACCATCCCCCCCGGTCGCCAGCTCTCTTGCCCTGTGTTGGAGATAATTGGGGCTCTCTGCAGGCTCCGTGCCCAGGATGCCAGATGAGGTTGGAGGATCAATGTCGGTGTGGATCGACGGTGTCCGTGGTGTCATAGGGGCGATCAATGTATGCTCCTCTCTTCTGCAACTACAGGAGGAGCTGACAGCACTCTGCACGGAGGGCCCGGAGGATCGAACTTGATGGCTGGTAGCAGGGCTGGACTTCATCCAGACCGGCCCACTTTAATTTTGCAAACACGCACAAAAACAGTATAAAAACTATACGCAATTGCGCAACAAAACATAAGTAAAAAAATGCACTATTGGGCATAGGACAGGGCATAGCCTCACCAGTGCCCATCAATGCAGCCACACCAGTGCCCATTAATGCAGCCTCACCAGTGCCCATTAATGCAGCCTCACCAGTGCCCATCAATGCAACCTCACCAGTGCCCATTTATGCAGCTTGATCAGTGCCCATTAATGAAGCCTCACCAGTGCCCATTAATGCAGCCACACCAGTGCCCATTAATGCAGCCTGATCAGTGCCCATCAGTGCAGCCACACCAGTGCCCATTAATGCAGTTGCACCAATGCCCATTAATGCAACCTCACCAGTGCCCATCAATGCAGCCTCACCAGTGCCCATTAATGCAGCCTCAACAGTGCCCATCAATGCAGCCTCACCAGTGCCCATTAATGCAGCCACACCAGTGCCCATCAGTGCAGCCACAACAGTGCCCATTAATGCAGCCACACAAGTGCCCATTAATGCAGCCTCACCAGTGCCCATTAATGCAGCCACACCAGTGCCCATTAATGCAGCCTGAGCAGTGCCCATCAGCGCAGCTGAACCAGTGCCCATTAATGCAGCCGCACCAGTGCCCATTAACGCAGCCTGATCAGTGCCCATTAATGCAGCTACTCTAGTGCCCATTAATGCAGCCTCACCAGTGCCCATTAATGTTAGTCCCCCCTAGACCCCAGTACCTGGTCTGGGCAGTTCTTCTACCTAGGTCCTGGCTGCAGGTGGTTCCTCTGGAGACTGGTAGCCTGGGGGCGAGGTGAGCGGCGGGGACTCCCATACCCGTATCCAGCAATGAACGAATCCCCCACTGCATAGCTGTTTAAAAAGGAAACTTCTCCTGGTCTCCCCTGTGTTCAGCTGGGGCCAGGGACAGAGCACAGACTATTTCATGACTTTCGGTTTAAGGCAGATTAATCCTCCGCATCTCTCTCGACCGCCTCGGCCGGCTCCAGTGTAACTATATAGTACTGGCCTCCACATGTATAGTGTGCTGTGGCGGTTTAATCCGCCAAAAGCCGAAATTGAAAAAATAGTCCACGCTCTGTTCCTGGCCCCCCCGATGAACACAGGGCGCCCGGAGACATTTTCTTTTTAAACAGCTACACGGCGGTCAGTGGGGGGATAGGTCTATTGCTGGAAAAGGGTATGGGAGTCCCTGCCTGCTCTACCTCCGTTGTCACTGCTGTGACCGGCCCACTGAGCCACCAGCCCACCGGGAAACTCCCTGTAGTCCCGATGGCCAGTACAGTCCTGGCTGGTAGGTCAGTCGCTCGGTCCTCGGATGTGTGTTTCCTCCCTCCTCCTCCCTCCTCAGCCAATGGGATTGCTTCTCCTTTCGGCCAATCAGAAAATGGGTCTCATGACCCACTCCCTGATTGGCTGGGAGAAGGATCAGTGTGAGAATAGCCAATATGCATTCGCTATTGTCACACAACTGGGCCCCGAGTCCACCCTATTTTGAAGCCTATTAGAGCCTCTGGCTCTAATCATGTGCTTCAAAAAAACACCCCCTATTGGAATCCATGTGTCCAGCACCCTGCATTTAGATTAGGGGGCCGGACGCATGGATGGGGGGTGGCGCCCATTCACCCCTAATGGAGGGGCAATCACTTTGGCTGACCCCAGAATCAGGTATGTTGTAGCCCTGGGTCCCCTCTTGGTGCTCTCCAAGTTTGGTGTCCCTGTCACTTATGGTTTGGGAGCAGTGCCATTTCAAGCTGACCAAGATTTCCCATAGACGCCAATGTTAAAAACCAGGAGCAGTGCCATGTCAAGCTGACCAAGATATCCCATAGACACCAATGTTAAAAACCGATAGCAGTGCCATGTCAAGCTGACCAAGATTTCCCATAAACACCAATGTGTCTTTACTTGCAAGGCACTTTACATACACTCGTGTGTATGTCCGTACTCATGAGTGTACATAAAATGAGGGCACGTAAAGGGGGGTATTCCTGTATTACATTTGCACTTCTGTCACTATATCTGTTATTACTTAATTAAATGTTCTATATCCACAAGTGTTTATGTGATCACTCCTTGCACATTTGAAAAGTAAACCCCAAAACATAAATTATCACGCTACTGTGATAAAATATCCCCGTTACCCTATTTCCAAACTGCATTCAGTGGTGACCTGGGCCATCCATGCACTGCCCTATTTGTCAGGAATCTTTCTCTGTACTAAGCCTATCTCTCCCTAGCCAGTGTGTGCCCTGTCCCTATCTAGTTACTTCCTACATTGGAGGCACATCAAGCTGACCCAGCAGGGGTTACATACAGTATCTCAAAAAAGTGAGTAAACCCCTCACATTTTTGTAAATATTTTATTATATCTTTTCATGTGACAACACTGAAGAAATGAAACTTTGCTACAATGTAAAGTAGTGAGTGCACAGCTTGTATACCAGTGTAAATTTGCTGTCCCCTCAAAATAACTCAACACACAGCCATTAATGTCTAAACCGCTGGCAACAAAAGTGAGTACACCCCTAAGTGAAAAAGATCAAATTGGGCCCAATTAGCCATTTTCCCTCACTGGTGTCATGTGACTCATTAGTTTTTCAAGGTCTCAGGTGTGAATGGGGAGGGAGAAGGTGTGTTAAATTTAGTGTTATCACTCTCCCTAAGTGAAATTGTCCAAATTGGGCCCAAAGTGTCAATATTTTGTGTGGCCACCATTATTTTTCAGCACTGCCTTAACCCTCTTGGGCATGGAGTTCACCAGAGGTTCACATGTTGCCACTGGAGTCCTCTTCCACTCTTCCATGAGGACATCACAGAGCTGGTGGATGTTAGAGACCTTGCGCTCCTCTACCTTCCATTTGAGGATGCCCCACAGATGCTCAATAGGGTTTAGGTCTGGAGACATGCTTGGCCAGTCCATTACCTTTACCCTCAGCTTCTTTAGCAAGGCAGTGGTCATCTTGAAGGTGTGTTTGGGGTTGTTATCATGTTGGAATACTGCCCTGCGGCCCAGTCTCCGAGGGGAGGGGAACATCCTCTGTTTCAGTATGTCACAGTACATGTTGGCATTCATGGTTCCCTCAAAGAACTGCAGCCCCAGACCATGACACTCCCACCACCATGCTTGACTGTAGGCAGGACACACTTGTCTTTGTACTCCTCACCTGGTTGCCGACACACACGCTTGACACCATCTGAACCAAATAAGTTTATCTTGGTACCAGTAATCCATGTCCTTAGTCTACTTGTCTTTAGCAAACTGTTTGCAGGCTTTCTTGTGCATCACCTTTAGAAGAGGCTTCCTTCTGGGACGACACCCATGCAGACCAATTTAATGCAGTGTGGCGTATGGTCTGAGCACTGCAAGGCTGACCCCCACACCCCTTCAACCTCTGCGGCAATGCTGGCAGCACTCATACGTCTATTTGCCAAAGACAACCTCTACATATGATGCTGAGCATGTGCACTCAACTTCTTTGGTCGACCATGGTGAGGCCTGTCCTGAGTGGAACCTGTCCTGTTAAACCGCTGTATGGTCTTGGCCACCATGTTGCAGCTCAGTTTCAAGGTCTTGGCAATCTTCTTATAGCCTCTTTATGTAGAGCAACAATTATTTTTTTCAGATCCTCAGAGAGTTCTTTGCCATGAGGTGCCATGTTGAACTTCCAGTGACCATTATGAGAGAGTGAGAGCGATAACACTAAATGTAACACACCTGCTCCCCATTCACACCCGAGACCTTGTAACACTAACAAGTCACATGACACTGGGGAGGGAAAATGGCTAACTGGGTCCAATTTGGACATTTTCACTTAGGGGTGTACTCACTTTTGTTGCCAGCGGATTAGACATTAATGGCTGTGTGTTGGGTTATTTTGAGGGGACAGCAAATTTACACTGTTATACAAGCTGTACACTCACTACTTTACACTGTAGCAAAGTGTAATTTCTTCAGTGTTGTCACATGAAAAGATATAATAAAATATTTACAAAAATGTGAGGGGTGTGATCACTTTTGTGAGATACTGTATATTGTCTCTCTGGTTCAAATATGGTTTTCCAAATCAAGGTAGCTCCAATCAGACACTGCCTCCCCCAAAATGACTGCTGGGAGCCCAGTATAGTGGACAATTTAGTCCTTCGCAAGGTTCCCCTAGCACCAGGGGTAAGCACCGATCACATTATTGCTGTGTTTACTTCTGGCACTAATCAGGAAGTGAGTGGGAAATCTGATGATCACTGGGTCACTCCTTAGGCTGCCACCTGTTCGAGTGGTATCACCACTTAGTGTAACAGTGGCAACTGCATCATTGTACACTACTCTGGCAGCTTGACTGTAATGTTTGTACAAGTTGACCATTAGCTGATGACAACTGTATACTGACACAATCTTCAGGGAGAAGCTGATTTTCCTACCTATTGTAACCCATGGTTACTTGCTGTTTCTTAACTTGCTCGCTGTAACCCTGTTAAAACAATACAAATCAAATTAATGAAAAAAAAAATAATGCTAAAAAATACAATGCATAAAGCTGCTAGCAGGTATAAAAGGTCCCTGCACATACCTGCAGTAGCTTTACTTGCTTTCTGCACATGTGTTTCGCTACCCCTGTAGGGGCAGTTGGTAATAACTTGTTCTAGAGGATGTCTTTTTGAAATACATTGCTTGAAGAGCTTTTAAACAGGAGAGGGGTTAGGGCATGGGATACACTAAGAAATGCTGTGCAATGAGAAGACAATCTTCTCTCTCGCCTCTCTTTCTAGAGGTAATTGAGGATATTGAACAGTCTAAGGCTTCACAGCTGTAGACCATAAGGCAATTTTCTTTGGTGTCTGGTCCTTGCACTACTGCACAGCTATTGGTTTCCAATGCAATTTCCAAAATGCTGCACAGTAACAGGGGGACACATTTTTCGAGGCTCACACTCCAGGATTCTGCTGAGGAGTATCCTGAGGGGAATGGCCTGTACTCAGAGACCCTATCAGGGCTGTCTCAGTCCAAGCTACCTCTGGTGCTTATATCCCAAACAAACAAAGTCACAGGAATTAATTCAGGGTCATTATTCACAAGTCCCCAGGACAATCGCACACCTTCTGGCTTCCTCTGGACACAGTCCAGTGAGGGAGACAATCCTTCTCCAGACCTGATCCCTTTTGGTGAAGTCTTACAGCCAGCTCCTCAGATCACTCCAGGCCCTCAGCCCTGACACAGCTGAGGCCTCAAGACCAGTTACACAGTCCACAGGTTGCTTCGGGCAGCAGCCCCTGAGTCTTTGAAACCCTCCTGGGAAGAAAGAAAAATCTCTACAGGTCTTCAGATTATTTATCACCACCCCAGCCACCTTCTGGACACTCCTTTCCAAGCTTTGGCCAAGCCATGATAAATATTCAGGCTGGTCATTTCAATCTCCCTCCCTACTTTCTGGCAGGGGGAGAAACTTCCAGCCAGTGAAACCATGTATAGACCAGAACAAACAATCACTGTTCCCTTGACTACAGAAGGAGCCAAAACCATCTTATGTTAGGGGGGTGCTACACATGCTTTTGCAGGACCAATCTTAACCAGTAAAGTTCTGGCACCAACTTGTTATGATGGAGCTTGGCCGACCCCTTCCCACACATTTCTGTTGGCAGGAAGTAATGGACCAGTAGGAATGGGGTAGGGGTGGGGGGAAGCCCTAACACTACCTAGACATTTCAGAGCTTTCACTTTTTGGTATAGCCACACATTCAGGCACGTGGAAAGCAATTAAAGCTGAAACTTAGCTAAATAAACAAACTTGTCTCCAAACTTTAGTGACATTACTTATCAGTTATGAAGTATGTCCTAGGAAGCTGGTCCTGGAGAAATCTTCTGTGCAGGGATGCTGGTCCTCTTCCTGTCTCTGAACTTCCTGCAATGCAAGGGTTAATAGCTTTGGTTCTTCAAACAGAATAGCAGTGAAGGTGGTGCAATGGGCATCCGCCCCCTCATTCCTCCTCTATTGACAAAAGTTCTCTCATTGTTTAAACTGTATGTAACACAGTCTCTGAATGGGGGAGATTCAGATGAATAACATAATCCTCTCCCCCCATAAAGAAGCTTCAGATAGACTGGTCCTGTATGCTCCTGGGATGCATCCTAGGCTGATGGGATTTGAATAATGGTAGGAAAGGGGGGATTGTGGGCTAAGGTTACATCATCCTCACCTAGACAATGAATAAGGAAGGGGTGGTCACCACCCAAAAAGGTATTTACTCCACCCTTAAAAAAATGTGATCATGTAGCAGGCTGGGAAGGGGAAGGGGTGGAGGAAAGAGAATGACACCGATTGTCATTTTCGGGTGAAGATCCACTTTCAAGTAAATACTTCAATAATAAATGAAAATATGCACTCACTAGAAATACATTGTAGCTCTGCTTTGGGATTAGTGAAAGTCACATTCACTATTTTATATATCTATCCCTATAGCTTAAAATTTGTTTCTGATGTAATAACAATACCACTTTATAAAAAATACCTTTGACATGAAAATATCACAGAGAACAGAATTTCATTGTAGGATTTGTTATTCATATGTGGGCTAGATTTATGTTCAAGTGCATTTCTACATGAAGGCTGAATTCTGAAACGTTTATTGCTTTTTAATTGTAGTTTGGTCCAGAGAAATGATAACCTCGGGATCTGTGTGCTGGCAGTATAAAATGACATACATTTATGGAAGAAATTCTTTCCTGTTTTTAGCGTCAAATATTGTACTACTGCCAGCTTGTTCTCTCTGTGATTTAGAATTTTCCTTTGAGCACTGGAACTTTTTCATCTGTTAACTTTGATTTGCGCTGTTCAAAGTGTTTCAGTCGATCCTTTGTTTATTTGGTGGTAATGAAAATTCACCCTTGTGTTCTGAATCCGCAATGGGACGTTGTACACAGTATGAGATACCTGGCATTTGATGTGACACACATAAAGCTCCAGGGAATTCTGACATCTTGCTGTGATTTATTTTAGTTGGCCATCATTTTCAGAAACTGAAAATCTGAGAGTCCACTGCATGTTTTGGAGATCTTTTCACCAGTGAAATAATCAGTGTGCTTCATTTAAAGCATATCTAAACCCAGAAACAAACATGTACACCGCTCACATTTTTGTAAATATTTTATTCTATCTTTTCATGTGACAACACTGAAGAAATGACACTTTGCTACAATGTAAAGTAGTGAGTGTACAGCTTGTATAACAGTGTAAATTTGCTGTCCCCTCAAAATAACTCAACACACAGCCTTTAACCACTTAACGACCACGCCATAGCCGAATGACGGCTACAGCACGGTCGCTTAATTATGGGAGAGCGTACAAATTACGTCCTTCCAGAATCGCGCACTCTGCACGCCCCCTGGGGCGCGCACACGGGGCTGTCCGTGCCTGCTGGGTTTGCGGGACCTGGTGGGTCAGGGATCGCGATATAGGGCCAATGACAGCGGCCCTTTACCATGTGATTGCTCCGTCCAATGACGGAGCGATCTGTGTAAGCAAACCGGCGTAATGTCCAGTTCTCTCCACTGCTCACAAAAATAGTGTGAGCAGCGGAGGGAGAAGATGCAGCGTGAGGCTGCAAAAGGTATGCCAGCTCCATTGTGCCAATAAAGTGCCCCAATCAGTGCCCATAAATGCCCGATCTGTGCCCAAATCAATGCCCCGCAGTACCCCAATCCGTGCCCAGCAGTGCCCCTATCAGTGTCCAGCAAAGCCATATCAGTGCCCAGCAGTGCCCCTATCAGTGCCAGGCAGTGCCATATCCGTGCCTAGCAGTGCCATATCAGTGCCATATCAGTGCCCAGCGGTGCGTCAATCCGTGCCATATCAGTGCCCAGCAGTACTATATCAGTGCCCAGCAGAGGAATCAGTTCCCAGCGGTGCCCCAATCTGTGTCATATCAGTGCCTAACAGTACCATATCAGTGCCCAGCAGTGCCATATCAGTGCCACATCTGTGCCCCATCAGTCCTCTACAGTTTCACATCATTGTGTATTTTATGTCCCTAGAACTCCTGACAGTGCTCCCTGTATGTTGGGCCTCTCTATGTGGCCAAGCTGTGTAAAAGTCACACACATGGGGTATCGCCATACTCAGGAGGAGTAGAACATATTATGGGGTGTAATTTGTGGTATGCATATGTGTGTGTGAGAAATAGCCGGTTAATATGACAATTTTGTGAAAAAAAACAAATCTTCATTTTTTTTTTTAATTTATAGCACAAAAAATAAAAACCCTGGTGATGATTAAATACCACCAAAAGAAAGCTCTATTTGTGTGAAAAAAAGGACAAAAAATCATATGGGTACAGTGTTGCATCACTGAGTAATTGTCATTCAAAATGTGAGAGCACTGAAAACTGAAAAATGGTCTGCTTGTTAAGGGGGTTTAAGTGCCCAGTGGTCAAGTGGCTAATGTCTAAATAGCTGGCAACAAAAGTGAGTAAAAGAAGAAAATGTCCAAATTGGGCTCAAAGTGTCAATATTTTGTGTGGTCACCATTATCTTACAGGACTGCCTTAATCCTCTTGGGCATGGAGTTCACCAGAGCTTCACAGGTTGCCACTGGAGTCCTCTTCCACTCCTCCATGATGACATCACTGAGCTAGTGGATGTTAGAGACCTTGTGCTCCTCTACCTTCCATTTAAGGATGCCCCACAGATACTCAATAAGGTTTAGGCCTGGAGACATGCTTGGCCAGTCCATCACCTTTATCCTCAGCTTCTTTAGCAAGGCAGTGGTCATCTTGGAGGTGTGTTTGGGGTCGTTATGTTGGTATACTGCCCTGCGGCCCAGTCTCCAAAGGGAGGGGATCATGCTCTGCTTCAGTATGTCACAGTACATGGCATTCATGGTTCCCTCAATGAACTGTAGCTCCCCAGTGCCGGCAGCACTCATGCAGCCCCAGACCATAACACTCCCACCACCATGCCTGACTGTAAGCAAGGTACACTTGTCTTTGTACTCCTCACCTGGTTGCCACCACACACGCTTGACACCATCTGAACCAAATAAGTTTATCTTGGTCTCATCAGACCACAGGACATGGTTCCAGTAATTCATGTGCTTAGTCTGTTTGTCTTCAGCAAACTGTTTCCGGGCCTTCTTGTGCATCATCTTTAGAATAGGCTTCCTTCTGGGATGACAGCCATGCAGACCAATTTGATGCAGTGTGCGGCGTATGGTCTGAGCACTTACAGGCTGACCACCACCCCTTCAATCTCTGCAGCAATGTTGGCAGCACTCATACGTCTATTTCCCAAAGACAACCTCTGGATATGACGCTGCGCGCGTGCATTCAACTTCTTTGGTCGACGGTGGCGAGGCCTGTTTTGAGTGGAACCTGTCCTGTTAAACCGTTGTATGGTCTTGGCCACCGGGCTGCAGCTCAGTTTCAGGGTCTTGGCAATCTTCTTATAGCCTATGCCATCTTTATGAAGAGCAACAATTCTTTTTTTCAGATGTTCAGAGAGTTGTTTGCCATGAGGTGCCATGTTGAACTTCCAGTGACCAGTATGAGAGAGTGAGAGCGATAACACCAAATTTAACACACGTACTCCCCATTCACACCTGAGACCTTGTAAAACAAATGAGTCACATGACATCGGGGAGGGAAAATGGCTAATTGGGCCAAATTTGATCTTTTTCACTTAGTGGTATACTCACTTTTGTTGCCAGAGGTTTAGGCATTAATGGATGTGTGTTGAGTTAGCTCAACCACTTCAGCCCGGAAGGATTTCCCCCTTTACGAACAGAGCACTTTTTGCGACTCGGCACTGCGTCGCTTTAACTGACAATTGCAGGGTCGTGCGACATTGTATCCAGAGAAATTTGCGTCTTTTTTCCCCCACAAACAGAGCTTTCTTTTGGTGGTATTTGATCATCTCTACGTCATTTCTGATCATCGCTATAAACAAACAAAGAGCGACAATTTTGCAAAAAATAACAATATTTCTTACTTTTTTGCTAAAATACATATCCACAAAAAACTAATTAATTCATTGGTTTTGGCCAATATATATTCTTCCTCATATTTTTCATAAATAAAAATCGCAGTCTGAGTTAATTAATTGGTTTGCACAAAAGTTGCCGCGTTTACGAACAATGAGAATTCATTTATGGGGTTTTTATTTTTTTAACATTTTTTACTAGCAATGGTGGAGATCTGCGATTTTTAGCAGAACTGCGACATTGCGGCGGACATGTTGGACAATTTTGACACTTTTTTGGGACCATTGGCACCTATACAGCGATCAGTGCTATAAAAATGCACTTATTACTGTATAAATGTCACTGGCAGGGGAGGGGTTAACACTAGGGGGGGCACTCTAGGGTTTAACCTTGTTCCCTGGATAGTTTTTCTAACTGTGTGGGGGCTTGGCTGGCTACACAGGGAGCCTACCATCACATTCCTTCCCCCCTGACAGAACAGGGATCCGCTAGTTTACATTAGCGGTTCCTGTTCTGTCACTGTGGGGGAGTGATCGTGGGTAGCCGTCGGACATCGAGTCCACCCTGCCCGCTCCCTGGCTCCCTCATAACACAGTGCGCACGCTCACGATCTGCAATCTTGCTGCCACCGTCAGGTGACGGCGGTTTGTGATATCAAGCCAAGTTGCTGCCGTCAAGCCATGGCAGGCGGTCGGCAACTGGTTAAGGGAACAGCAAATTTACATTGTTATACAAGCTGTACACTCACTACTTTACATTGTAGCAAAGTGTCATTTCTTCAGTGTTGTCACATGAAAAGATAGAATAAAATATTTACCAAAATGTGAGGGGTGTACTCACTTTTGTGAGATACTGTATATATATTGCAGCTTACTGGTCCTTGAATGCGGTGGTTGTATTCATTTTTTAATTCATATATATATAATCTATTTGAGACCATGCTCTACAATAAAAGTATATAACTGTACAATTCATATTGCAATAAAATGTCATATGTATACACACATATTCACAAATTTCCCATGGCGCATAGCCAAATAAATAACCATAATCAATATTAAAGTCTTGAATATACCAGCAAGGGTCTCATGATATATAGTATTCATTATACCAGCAGAGGTCTCATATCAAAATATCATTGGTCTTTATACAGCACATGAGAGGATAGGACTGTTCGTAGCTCGACGCACGTTTCGGGACTTAATGGTCACTCTTTAGGAGCAAGCCTATCTATGATAAAAAATATGAATATGTATAATTCAAAATTGTAGGACATGAGACAGGGATCTATAAGCAGATAAAAATTTGAAAGGTAAAAAAAAAATACCACCAATGTATAAAAACTTACAGAGTCATCAAAGTGCTATGGGCAGGATGCCTGTGCCTGGAAACGCATGTCAGCCGGGATCACCATTGCCGGGAGCTCTGGGGGCTACCAATGACGGCTCCAAACTACAAAGGGCAGCACCCACTTGTTATAACTGATAGGGATGGAAGCACAGGATCCTGGCAAGCCATGCTTCATTTAAAGTCCCAATCTTCCCCTTCCCCTTTCGATAAACATGTCTTTGTAATTGTTTGTAATTGAATGTAATTGTTTTGGGAAACAGTTAAAGGAGAAGTATGGCTTAATCTCTTTTGGCCATGCTTCTCCTGTGGGTCACAAGCGTGCACTTAGTTCTGCACTCCTGCGACCCAGATTCAGCTGAGAACGGGTAAAGCCCGCTGTCGGCTGACGTCACAGAGCTGATCCAGGCTCTACCGGGATTCTGACAATAATGTCAGAATCTGCCCAGATGCCTGACCAGCAGCTAGCTCAGACTCTCATAGCACTGCTGAAAGATTAAGCCTGCTGCTACGCCCCCCTCCACAACCCTGCTCTCCAGTGACTGCTGAAAGGGTAGAGCAGAGAGCCGGAGACTGGCAGTCACCAGCTCTCTGTTCACTGAAGACAAAGAACTGAGCAATCCATTTTGTTTTGTTCTTAGTGAAGAGGTGGTGGGGACAGATGCAGCATCAGATTGATGCTACATCTACATAGATAAGTATGAATGTTTATTTTTTGAGAATCCTGAACTTCTCCTTTAAATCAGCATGTTTAATTCTACTTTAAAGCAGAACTAAAGTCTAAAATAATTGGAAAAATGGGAGCCGACAGGCTCTTTACTGCAGAAGAGAAAGGGACTCCCCCAGCCCAGAGAGGAGTTCTCCAGTGTAATTCATTCCCATATGCGCATAAACGCGTTTAAATTATCATAAAGGAACCTATATGTGCACATATGTGGGTAAATTCAGTCTTGTGCCTAGAATAAATGAATATTCTAGCTGATAGAATTTGTTTACCCTCAAACGCATCTAAACACAATAAGCATGTATATGTGCATAAAAACGCAACACTATAGGCATTTTTCAGCCAACTTCTGCCAGCATATTTGGAACGTTTTTTCATACGTCCATATGCATGAGGAGAAGGGGTTGATTTACTAAAACTGGAGAGTGTAAAATCTGGTGCAGTTCTACATTTTTTTTTTTGGTCTAAGCTTAATTGAACAAGCTAAAGAAGTTGATTGGCTACCTATGCACAGCTGCACACAACTTGCACACTCCGGGGTTGATTTACTAAAACTGCAGAGTGCAATATCCAATTAGCTTCTAATTTCAGCTTGTTCAATTAAGCTTTGGCAATAAATCCTAGAAGCTGATTGATTTCTATGCAGAGCTGCACCAGATTTTGCACACTCCAGTTTTAGTAAATCAACCCCAATATGTCTGTGATTACAATTATCCACATGTGTAAAACTGCAGTCACAAAATGATGTGGTTACGGAGTGGCCTCTGGCATACCTTCCAACTTTTTGAGATGGGAACGAGAGATACCCATTAGCAAAAGCATGCAGGCATAGGACACACCCCCTGTCAAGCCCTTTAAAGGAGAATTTTATGAAAAAATTATTAGTTAAAGCAGAACTCCAGGAAAAATCTTTTTTCCATGTCCTTGTTGCTGATATTCTACCTTCACCAACTATGCCCTCCATCCTCTGCTGAGCTCTGTAGTTCCTCTGTAGTAGCCTACTGAACTTGCTGAAAAACCGTTATTCCCAGAATCCCCAGTGATTTCCTGTTTGCAAGCCCGCTGGCCGCTCTCCGTCCTGTATCCTCAGCCAGCGGTCTTGTACCCGCCTTCCTGTAGTTTTCTAACAGCCAGCAGGCATTTCTATTTCTGCCTGCTGGGCTGTAGTGGGCGGAGGGGGTCCATAGAGGTAGAGGCCCATAGAGGTGGTTTCCTCCTCCCTCCTCCCCTCTGCCAGCATCGCAAACCCCCCCCCCCGCCCAGCCGCCATCTCTCATCAATGATAGCGCAGAGGTCTCCCGCTACAACATGCCTGGTATTCCTGGAATGCCTGGTATGCTTGCTATGTGAACACCACTCTGTAACATTCTCCTCTCATAGCTGTATCCGAACAGTGTGCTCTGCGCTGTATATCACAATGCGGCTATGACAGGAGAAAGTTACAGAGCGGTGTTCACATAGCAAGCATGCCTGGCATTCCAGAAATACCAGGCATGTTGTAGCAGGAGATCTCTGCGTTATCATTGATGAGAGATGATGGCCAGGCACCGGAGGGGGTCACCGCACTGATGGGCACTGATAAGCAGCAATGGTGGGCATGGTGTCACTGCACTGATGGGCACTGATAAGCTGCATTGGTGGGCACGGTGTGACCGCATTGATGGGCACTGATAAGCGGCACTGGTGTGACCGCACTGTTGGGCACTGATAAACAGCACTGATGTTACTGCACTTTTGGGCACTGATAAGCGGCACTGGTGGGCATGGTGTGATGGCACTGATGGGCATGGTGTGACCACACTGATGGGCCCTGATAAGTGACACTGGTGGACACTGGTGTGACCGCACTGATGGGCACTGATAAGCGCCACTGGTGGGCACGGTGTGTGACCACACTGATGGGCACGGATAAGCAGCACTGGTGTGACAGCACTAATGGGCACTGATAAGCGGCACTGGTGTGACCCCGCTGATAAGTGGCACTGGTATAACCGCACTGATGGGTACTGATAAGAAGCACTGGTGTGACCGCACTGATGGGCACTAATAAGCTGCACTGTTGTGACCGTACTGATAGGCACTGATAAGCGGCACTGGTGGGCACTGATGTGGCCACACTGATAAGCGGCACTGGTAAGCACTGGTGTGACCACACTGATAAGCGGCACTGGTGAGCACGGTGTGACTGCACTGATAAGCGGCACTGGTGAGACCGCACTGATGGTCACTGATAAGCTGCACTGATGAGGCATGACTGCTGGGCACAGATGAGCACTGATGAGGCTGCACTGTTTACTGACACTGTACACTTCCATATATCTGTAGGAGGGGTTTCCACCATCCCGTCAAAGTTTCATTTTTAGATCTTATTTTCAGTGTGATGTGCGTTATGTGTGATGTTACATATCACAGAGGCTGGTATTGTGGTGATATTGAAGTTTATTGAGATTTCCATAAATTAAAGGGTTCCACCATTATTTTGTTATTGATTAGTAAGTTAACGCGTTTTTTTTTCTCATGCCGACATTTACTTGTGCCACATGCCGATATAAAACATCACGGCTCTTTCTGTGGTGCAGATAGGGATGTTCTCATATACACCATAGCAGGACTGATTGCTGCTAGAAAGATCTCGAATCTGCAGCAGGAGTAGGAATATTTCTAATACTGAATTGCAGAGTACAGTGTTTATAATATATAATTATGGGATGTGTGTACAGTTCAGTAATGATTACATAAAGTAAGAGCAATAAGTTTATCTCCTTGTGGCTGGAGTTGAGAGAACAGACATGTTGTATGTTACTGAGTAATGGGCCTGGCTGCAGAATGAGGGGTGTAATTCATGTTGAAGTGGACTTGTTCACATTTACATTTACAGGCTAGTGTACCTCCCACATTCATTGAAATGTGCAAAGCATGATGGGAAATGTAGTTTGAGGACAGTTTAAACAGAGAGAAGACGATATGATGTAATCTCTGTTCTAATAGAGCCTGCGTGGCAAAATACATGCTGCATCTTTTTTTTTTTTTTTGTGAAGTAATTTTTTATTCATTTTACAGTTGGAATACATACAAACAGTCCGCAATTGCGGATTCCCCAGTTTGGGTAACATAACAATTTGCTGCCGTTTTTAACAGATTGTCCGTGTTGTCTCTTACTCCACATCATATACAGTTTGGTGGTACTACATAACCCGTGTACACAGGCCCGCCCCACCCCCAACAAACACATACCCCACATTTAGTCAAACCATCAATATTCCTTCTCTTCAAAGATCAGACACCGTGTCCATGGATGATAACCACCCGCCCCAGACTTTCTCAAATTTCGTCAAAGCCCCTCTAGCCAGATAAGTTGCCTTATATAGCGGAATCACTTTATTCACCAATGCCTTCCAGGAGGACAGTGTAGGAGATCGATCACTCTTCCATGCCATGACAATACGCTTCTTGGCATAGTAAAGCAACAGCATTAAAAGTGTTCTAATGGCCCTTGTAGTAGCAAGGTTATCCACCAAGTGTAACAGGCAAACCTCAACCGTGAGGGGAATCTTTATAGTTGTGAGCTATTTCCCGCCAGTAAACCTGTATGTGGGGGCATTCCCAGAAAATATGCATGAAATCGGCCTGCAACCTTGAACAGCGCCAGCATCCCGAGGACTGCGTCCCGAACATCTTTGCCACTCTAGCAGGAGTGAGGTAAGCTCTGTGTAAGAATTTAAACAAAATCAAGGGATCCCTGGAGGACACTAAACTTTTGAAAGGGGCTTCCCACATATCATCCCAATCATCAGGATCTAAACTAGGAGCAGACCCCTCCCAAGCCCCCCTGCATTTTTCCATAACCTGGGCCGTTTGCACAAACAGCACCCTGTAGAGGCTGGAGACTGGTTTGGCCAAAGAGTCACTGCGGGTCATCAGCTCAAGGTCACTAGGCTCGAGCTCCAGGAGACTGCCCCCAAACTGGGAGGGGAAAGCATGCCTCAACTGAAAAAACCTAAAGAGATGTGAGTTCGGGAGACTGTATCTGACTTTAAGCTCGTCAAAGGTCATCAAAACACCGCTGGAGACCACATGGCCCAAAGTTTTAATGCCATACCTAGTCCAAACCGCAGGGTCGGGATGATCAAAGAAGTACTCAAAGTTTGGATTGCGCCATAAGGGAGCCTCAGGTGAGTATCTGTGTGGGCCCATAGGTCTCAGCCCTTGAGCCACCGACCAGGCCCTAATCGTTGCACGCATAGAGGGAGTAATATTATGCGGTGATCTCAAACCTCTATAAACCAAATGTGCCAGTGCCTTGTAAGAGCCTACATGGGCAGCCTCCAAGGACACTGCAGCGTCATCTGGAGGGGCCGTCAACCACCTATGTGCGGTTGTCAGCTGGCCCGCCAAAAAAATAAAAGTAAAAATTGGGCATTGCGAGACCTCCCTCCCCCCACGGCAGTTGTAGAATTTTTAATTGGATATGCGGCGTCCCCCCATGCCATAAAAAGGATGTCAGCATGCTGTTGATCGACCTAAAAACTGCTTTGGGGATCCAGACTGGAGAGTTCCTAAGAACATATAATAGGGAAGGCAGAATTTTCATCTTAATCAAATTAATTCGTCCTATTAAGGACAGCGGGAGGGATTTCCAACCATTTAGTTTCCCAGCAATAGTCTTCAACAAAGGGGATAGATTGAGTCCCATGAAATCCATTACTGAGTTAGTGATTTGTAATCCTAGATATTTAATTTATGTGACCCACTGCAGAGGGACATTTGGATCGAGCTCTGCCTGAGCAGGGTGGGACACCAAAGGGAGTATTTTTGACTTGGACCAGTTAACCTTCAGGCCGGAGACCCACGTAAAGTCCCCCAGGACCCCAAGGGCCGCACGGAGTGAGGGCCCCGTATCCCGGAGGAACAACACCAGGTCATCCGCATAGAGGGCCGTTGTTTCGGTTATTGTGCATACTCTAATGCCTTGAATTTGTGGAGAGGAGCGAAGTGCAACTGCTTTTGGCTCCATGACCAGAGCAAAGAGCCCAGGGGAGAGGGGGCAACCTTGCCTCGTCCCTCTGGAAAGCGGGAAAGCTCTTGAAACCTCCCCATTCAAATGGATTGCCGCCTTTGGATGGGCATATAATAGGGAAATCCATTTAAAGAAGACAGGTCCGAATCCCATACGTTGGAGTACCACCATCATGTACTGCCAATCCATGGAATCAAAAGCCTTTTCCAGATCAAAAAAAACCATAGCTCCTCCTGTCACCCCCTCCCGGACCAACTGCGTTTGCGTGAATACCCTACGGATGTTTATCTCTGTAGCTTTGTGAGGCATAAACCCTGTCTGGTCTGAGGATATTAAATGGTGCAATACTGGCATCAACCTATTGGATATCATTTTGGTAAATATCTTAAGATCCATGTTCAGCAGTGCTATTGGTCTATATGAGCAGCATAGAAGAGGGTCCTTATCTGGCTTGGGCAGCAGCACAATATGGGCCTCATAAAAAGTCTCTGGGAGGATCTCCGACTCCAAACATTCCAAATATAATTTTAACAGCTTGGGGGTCAGGAGCTCAGAATATTGCTTATACCATTCTGCCATCCCATCGGGGCCCGGTGACTTGTTGTTGGGAAAAGACGCAATAGCCTTCGCTAATTCCTTCACTGTAAAGGGGCCCTCCAACCCCTCTGCCACCTCAGTGGGCAGAGTGGGCAGTGGAAGGGGATCCAACAGATCCATCAGGGCTTGGAGTTCATAAGGGGGAATTGAAGCATATAGCTCTGAGTAGTAAGATGTAAATGCATCCAAAATACCCGCAACGTCCTTTACCAAGCCACCATCACCCCGGCGTACACAAGGAACCACTGTGGCCATACGGGTGTCAGCAGCCAGGTAAGCCAGAAGCTCCCCATTCTTATCTCCTTTCTCAAACAAGGACTCGGCCCCTCTCCTCAAACTACACTGTGTAAGATCCTGGAAATGAACCAATAGATCTCTCCTGACCATCTGCAGTTCAGCCAAGGAAGCAGCCGAGGGTGAGCTCGCATGTGTCTGTGCACACCGCTCCTCACGATCTTGAAGATCCCTTAGAGCGGTATTCTTTTCCACTCTGGCTGCCTTAATGGCAGAAACGTAAGCTCCCCTGACCACCGCCTTACCCGCATCCCACACCACTGGTGTAGCCACAGAGCCCTCATTTAACTCCCAATATTCTTTTAGACAAGGAGACACCTGAGCCTCAACTGTGGGCTCTGTGACCCAGCCCAGGTGCAGTCTCCACTGCCCAGGGCCCCCCGCCCTTGCCAGCTTGAGAGCGACCCCTAGTGGGACATGATCCGACAGTCCTCCCGCCAAATAACCTACCTCAGTGACCATGGGAAGAAGCGCCGAATTGGCAAACGCCAGGTCTATATGAGAGGAGGAGGTACTGACATGAGAAATGTAGGAGTACCCTCTGGCCCCCGGGTGCTTCCAACGCCACAGTTCCTCCAGAGCAGCAGATTCCGCCCAACCACTGAGCTCCACATTTCTTGCCCTAGTTGGGTTTGTGGTGTCTAAATCATAATCCAGAATATTATTGAAATCCCCGGCTATCAAAAGTTTCAATGGGCCGAAAGTGGCCACCTTCGCAAGCACAGTATACAGAGTCTGCCCGTGAAAAGGTGGTGGTATATAGACATTAGCAATTGCAACTCTTTGAGTATCTATTTCCAGAATAACTATTGCAAACCCCCCCTGTGGCTCAGTGACCACATGCTCCACTGTACATGCTAGCTTCTTGTGGATCAATATGGACACCCCCCGCGCGTAGGAGGAGTATGTGGAGTGAATCACTTTCCGTATCCAGTTCCTGTGTAGAGATAGGGTTCTACCGCCAACCAAATGAGTCTCCTGCAGGAGAATAATATGTGGGCTGTAAGTTTTTAGATATTGGAAGACCAGGGATCTTTTAAACTTGGAATTTAAACCCCGGACGTTCCAGGAAAAAATTTGTAGGTCACCCATTTACAGGGTCCGAAAATGCAATTGGGATCAATCTAACATGGTCGAATAGATGGGTCAGGGAAGGCAGGGCCTGGACACACGAGAGCACACCACACCAAACACCAGATAACAATATCAGAGACAACCTCATACTTTCCCCAGGCTTGCACTGAGAGGAAATTTCCCTAAAAAATAGAGAAAAAAAAACTCCAATGTCCAGCAGCAGTAAAAAAACACATAAAAACAAAAAAAGAATACAAAAAGGTAACCATCAAAAATCCCAACTCCCTGTTTACTCCAGACCAACCGAACAGAAAACTGCTGGAGAAACTTTATCTCTTGAACGGTCAAAAACATGAGTGGGGTGCTGTCAAAGTCTATCCACTCTTAAGGGGTCGCACAGAAGTGCGGTCACAGTAAACATTTTCCAACACAGTACCTTGGCTTCCTTGAGCGGATATGTAGCTCCCAGTGTCATTTATGCATCACAACCTACTTAAGACAAAAGCAGACTTACAGTATAAACCACAGTACCTGAGCCCCCAGATAGGTTAGGGAATATAAAATAAAAAAGGAAAACAACTGTCCCAACATATGCCCGTGGGGTGAGGGAGAATGTGACTACAGGATTCCAGTCTAGGGAGTCTGATCCCCACCACGACCAGGCCAATTAGCCTCATAGCCAAAACCTAGAAACAGAAATAAACAAAAAAGGCAAAATCATTTTAGGCTAGGGCATCCAACCAGTCCGCCGCCTCTCTAGGGGAATCAAAAAATTTTGTGGAACCCCGGTGTATGACTTTCAAGCGACTAGGATAAAGCATACTATACACCAGGCCCCTTTCTCTCAGTCGCTTTCGGATCTCCATGAAGGTTCTTCTCCTCCTCTGTAGCTCAGGAGAGAAATCCGGGTACAGGTGAATCACTGCGTTTTCATACTTTAGCTCTTCCTGCTTGCAGGCCTCCGCCAGGATCTTATCCCGGTCCCTGAAGTTCAGCAGCCGTGCAAGGAAGGCCCTGGGTGGCGATCCCGGTGGCCGCGGCCCAGCAGGCACCCTGTGCGCCCGCTCGACAATATAGACCGGGGAGAGGTTCTGTAGGCCCAGGAGTTGTTTGAAAAAGGCCTCTGCAAACTGAACCGGGTTCTGGCCCTCCGCGCCCTCCGGGAGCTCACAATACTCACATTGTTGCGTCTAAAACGATTTTCGGCATCCTCTGAGCGGGCCAGGAGGGTCCTGACTTGTTGTTGCAACTCTGCCACCGCTCGTACTGTGGAGACCGATGAATCCTCCACCTGTGACAATCTATGTTCAGCAGTGAGGCCGCCCCGGAATTTGTCCATATCATTTCTGATTAGGCCGCATTCTAATGTAAGGGCATCTATCTTCCCCTCCACTGAGGCCTTACTGTCCGCAATGGCTGCCAGAATCGCGGCCGTAGGCCCCTCTCCCCACACCTCCTCGCCAGCCTGCACCGAGCCACGTCCCCCCGACCGTCCTCCATACCTGCCGCGGTCCAAGGCTCTGTCTGCACCGCCACCGAGGCTGGGGAAGCTGGCGTGGACGGCAAGATGGCCGCCGCACGAGCCTTCGGCGGATCCCTTTGGGGCGTCTGCGGGGCTGATTTCTTGGCGGATTTTCGATATCCCGGCATGGGGAGGACCAGGGCGGTCCCCCCTACACTCTGCAGGCACTTGCTGAGCAGGATGTCAGCGGATTAAAAGGACGGATGGTGGGAGCCAAGGCTCTGCACGTCTGCTCTCTCTCA
Organism: Glandirana rugosa; assembly: GCA_018402905.1. Taxonomy (NCBI): domain Eukaryota; kingdom Metazoa; phylum Chordata; class Amphibia; order Anura; family Ranidae; genus Glandirana; species Glandirana rugosa. The sequence continues at coordinate 647,249 of BLSH010378270.1, read as the reverse complement.
CATCTCGGCCACGCCCTTCACATGCTGCATCTTTTGAATCAGAGAAACCACTTCCTGTAAATTAAATTGGACATATCTCTTCAAAGGTAAGGAATTTCACAAATGTAATAACCGTTTAGTGTTTAGTGTGTGTGTGTGATTGTGTGTGTGTGTGTGTGTGTGTGTGTGTGCGGGGGGGGTGTATTAATGAGGGATTTTTTGCCGAACCCGGGGGTTCTGCTTTAAACCCACAAGTGCTTTTTTTTTTACCACTACTATTTCTTTATACCGGCTTTTGAGATTTACAAATGCAACAATTTAGAAATTGGATAAAAGGTTTAGCACTGGGAAACACTTTTTGAAAGATAAAAAGTGCATTTTATATACAACTACAGGCGGTCCCCGGGTTACAAACAAGATAGGGACTGTAGGTTTGTTCATAAGTTGAATTTGTTTGTAAGTGGGAACAGGTACATTTTTTAAGTGTAGCTCCAGCCAAAAAAAACAATTTTTAAGCATTTTGCATAGCATAGGGAAGGGGTAACACCCCTGTAATGTTTGTTTTACTGCCTATGTTTCTGTTCAAAAGGTGTCACCTCACTTCCTGTTCCAATGATAATTGGATTTTGAAAATTTTGGGTTGTTGTGGAAACAAACCTTGGTGATAAAGCATCAGTGGAGACCCCTTTTTCCCATAATAACTCTTCCAGGAGTGAATTTCCCTTCCTAAGGGAGATTTCCTCTCACTTCCTGTTGTCTCCCTCCGTCTGTAAGTTGGAGTCATTTGTAAGTCAGATGTTTGTAACTAGGGGACCTCCTGTATACAGAGCAGACCAAAACGAGGAACAAATGAGGAGGAAAGATGGACAGAGGGACTTTGTTCCAAATCAGGGACAGTCCCTCATAATCAGGGACAGTTGGGAGCTATAGCCTCTGGCAGCTTGTTGTTGAAATTGCCCCTTGGGTGCTTTGGCTGCTCTGGCTACAATGTATGCCACCATGGAGTAGAGTTGCCACCTCATCCCTTTAAACCCAAACACATATGGATTACTCAGATTCTGTGGCTAATTTAATGCAGCTAGGTTACCAAGTGAGTTTAATTACCACCATAATCAGCCACAGAACCTGTGTAATTAATATGTGTTTGGGTTTAAAGGGATGAGGTGGCAACCCTACCATGGAGTTTATTTCGTAGAATCAAGCAATATACATATTATTCCATAACAGTGGTAGCATATGTTTTACCAGTCCCTGATTTGTTTACTGTAATTATTTACAAACTCTGAGTTAAGATCAATCAAAAGTGACACATTCAGAATATGCACAATATGTTTTTTGGCTAATAATATCCTTGCAAAACTGTATATGTTATAAGAGAGCACTTGTTTAAATCATGGGGAAAGGGAGTCCTATGATCCTACAGTACTTGACATTTCACAAATGGGTGATGCTTACAGCGTTTTGTACATTATTATAACCTCATGTTTTCCCTCACATTCTTAGTACTTCTCTCTGTATTCCCCTTTGTATATATGTTGAATACAAAGATTTCTCAGCACTCAGCCTTGTTAGCTAGTAAAAGAGAACTAATGAAAACCTGCTTCTATTATTTCAATAAAAACAGAAGCTTAGCTTTCAGCCTGCATACATTGGAGTTCTAACTGCTAAATATACACTCTACTGTATATAATCCATAAATAAATTAAAGCTGGAAGCTGAACTTCAGGTTTGATCTTTATTGCATACTCGCAGCTTGGAGAAAGGTATACAGTACACATATTTCACACCCGAGGGTCCTCTTGGGAGGCTGACATTTAGTGTAGTTGTCAGTGCTACTAAAGAGATTGCTGCAATTTCCAGGTCCTGTGCCAAGTGGCTTCTCCTCTGTATATTGATCACAGGGGGTCACTGGTTTGGCACTGCCGTCATTTACAGAGCACCTTGCATTTTTTTTTTAACGAACACAAAGCGTTCTTTAATTGGACAAGGTGGAGATTGTGACATCACCACTCCCCCCTAATCAGAGAACGCTAGGAAAATTTATACCAAAATTACCTTGTAAATCAATTTTATGGCCTAATGCACACACTTTAATGCACAATATGTTGCATGGTAACAGGTGTTGCATTAAGACAGCCAATTTAACCACCTCAATACTGGGCACTTTCTCCCCCTTCCTGCCCAGGCCATTTTTGAGCTTTTAGTGCTGTCACAATTTAAATGACAATTGCGCGGTCATCCAACACTGTACCCATGTGATTTTTTTTTATCATTTTCTTCACACAAATAGAGCTTTCTTTTGGTGGTATTTAATCACTGCTGGGTTTATTTTTTACTAAAAAAAAAAAAGACTGAGAATTTTGAAAAAAATGAAGAGTTTTTCTTAGTTTTTGTCAGTAAATTTTGTAAATAAGTAATTTTTCTCCTTCACTGATGTGTGACAAGGAGGCGACACTGATGGGCTGCACTGATGAGGTGGCACTTACGGGCACTGATGAAGTGGCACTTACGGGCACTGATGGGTGGCACTGGTGGGCACTGATAGGTGGCATTGGTGGGCACTGATAGGCAGCACTGATGGGCACAGATAGGCGGCACTGATGGGCATTGATGGATGGCACTGATGGGTGGCATTGATGGGCACTGATGGGTATTGATGGGCAACAGCGATGGGCATTGATGGGCAGCACTGATAGGTGGCACTAATAGCCGGCACTGACTGGCATCACTAATGGCCACTGATTTCTGGCACAGGTGAGCACTTGTGGACACTGATTGCTGGCACTGCTGGGCACAGACTGCTTGCACTGGGGTGGGCACTGATGGCTGGCTCTGGTGGCGGTAATTGTAATCAAGGCACTGATGATTAGTGCCCTGATTACATCCCTAGATATCCCCTGTGAGGAGATGCTGCTGATCGGCTCTCCTCGCCACACACTCTGTCAGTGTGAGGCGAGGAGCGCCGATTACCGGCACTTCCTTGTTTACATGTGACCGGTTGTGATTGGTCACAGCCGATCACATGGTTAAAGAGCCACAGCTCTTTACACAGATCGGGGTCAGGCCGTGTCCTGGCAACATGGCGGGACTGTGATCGGCGCACTGCGCGCTCCCTACACCACGCGAGAGCACGCTTTCTGGGACAACGTCATGTGACATTGTTCCAGAATGACAGCTGCACTGCAGTCATTTGACGTTGGGCGGGCGGCAAGTGGTTAAATGGATGGGCTGTCGGTGCACCAGACTGCAGTGGTTTAAATCAAGCCTTATACTTACCTTTCCAGTGTGGAGGGGAAATGGGGGGGATCAGTGGAATATTTGCTATTTTCATATGCTACCCCCGCTGCTGCTGACTGACACTTCCAGGTTCCAAAGTTTGGCTTGAATGATACAGCGGGTAAAATAGGTATTGAACACATCACCATTTTTCTTGTAAATATATTTCTAAAGGTGCTAATGACATGGAATTTTCACCACATGTTGGTAACAGCCCATGCAACCCATACATACAAAGAAACCAAAAAAATAAGTTCAGAAATTAAGTTATGTGTACTAAAATGGAATGACACAGGGAAAAGAGTTGCACACATGAAGAAAGGGAGGTTTAAAAAAGGTGTGGAAAGCCAATACATCAGCTGAAATCTATCAGTAATTAGAAAGCAATCATGTTCCTTGTCAGTGCAAATTTATATCAGCTGGTTGAGTCTCAACTGATGGTCTTTAAAAAGGTGTGTTATTACCAAGGTGTCACACAAGAAACATCTCATGATGTTTCCTGTCAAGACCTCTCTCAAGTTCTTTGCAACCTTATTGTTGCAAAACATACTGATGACATTGGTTACGGAAGGATTTCTAAACTTCTGAATGTTCCAGTGAACACTGTTGAGGTCTTAATCCTGAAGTGGAAAGAACATCATTAAAAAAAAAACTGTCGCAACCAGGTGCTCCTCGCTAGATTTCTGACAGAGGAGTGAACAGACTTATCAGAAGAGCTGGCATTAGCAAGTACAATTGTTTCAAAGTAAACAACAAGTAATGCACTCAACTGCCATGGCCTGTATGCACACTCACCATGCAATACTCCATTACTGAAGAAAAGCATGTTGAAGCTCATTTAATGTTTGCTGCACAACTTTTAGACAAGCCGGTGAAATATTGGGAGAATATAGTCTGGTCAGATGAGACCAAAATTGAACTCTTTGGATGCCATAATACCTTGTTTGGAGGTCAAATGGCACTGCACACCTCCCCCAAAAAGTGAAGTTTGGAGGTGGGAACATCATGGCGTGGGGCTGTTTTTCGGCATACGGTACTGGCAAACTTCATACCATTGAAGGAAGCAGGAATATAAAAAAATGTACCAAGACAATCTTGATAAAAATCTGCTGCCATCTACCAGGATGATGAAGATAACATGCGGGTGGACATTTCAGTAAGACAATGATCCCAAACACAAAGCCAAGGAAACTCTCAAATGGTTTCAAAGAAAGAAAGAAAATAAAACTGCTAGAATGGCCCAGCCATTCACTTGACTTGAATCCAATAGAAAATCTATGGAAAGAACTAAAGATCAGAGTTCATAGAAGAGGACCACCAAACCCTCAAGATTTGTTTGTGCGGAAGAATGGGTCAAAATCCCACCTGAGCAATGCATGCCACTAGTTTCTCCATACATGAGGCGTCTTGAAGATGTCATTAACAAAGGATTTTCTACAAAGTATTAAATAAATTTCAGTTAGCGTATTCAATAATTTTTCCTTCTGTCATTCCATTTTATTACACATAACCTAATTTCTGAACTTATTTGTTTTGGTTTCTTTGTATGTATGGATTGCATGGGTTGTTATGACATGTGGTGAACATTTCATGTCAATAGTACCTTTAGAAATATATTTACCTAGAAAAATGGTGACCCGTTCAATACTTATTTTACCCGCTGTATATACTATATAATTGTATACAGTACAGTTGGTTTCCTCTATATCAGGGGTCCCCGACTTCAGGCCGCGGGCCAATATCAGTCTGTGGCCTGTTAAACACCAGGCTGCATTGCCTCCTGTATCCCTTCAGCTACTGCTCAGTTAAGCAATCAGGAAAGCAAGCCAAGCGCTGAGCTTGAGCCAAAGATTTCCCCAAAAACACTTTACTCCATAAATGCCAGGCAACAACTAATACTTTGCTGATATGTATATACTGTATATATATATAATACAAGTATAATATATTGTTAAAAACGTTGTGATTGTAGCGTCCCCATAGCGTAGGAGCGTTTTTCCAGCAGGGTTTGCTAGGTAAGGTAAAATTTAGTCAGGCCTGAGTGTAAGAGCAGGCCTGAATGTTTTGATCTGGGCCAGGAGGAGTGGCACAGGGAGGATTGAGTGGACTTGACAGATGAGGTCACCAGAACCTTCCACTTCATTCTAGAAACCTGGAGGAGGGTCTCTGGTCAGAGAGCTGGGAGGTAGGTGGAGCCATCCGGAGTATTCTAGGGAGCCCTGACCAGTCCCCAAGCAGGATTGGCGGGGGGCTGGCCTCCTTAAATTCTCTGAGTCAGCCCAATCTGTGAGGAGAAGCGTCGGGTGGAAGTCTGGAGGTTCGGGTGCAGCCAGCAGTGGTGGTGATTCCTGGAGTCACACAGAGAACAGGAGAACAGTGGAGGTGCCACACAGTGAGAGACTTTAAAATGATCCACCGGTTTGGTGAGTGACGGTCCCTGGGAACTGCAAGAGAAAGTGCTGGAGCAGCCTGGGAGAGGAATAGTGGACAGTCTGTGGGAGCCAGTTCAGGGAAAGGAGAGTCACTGAGGAAAAGCAGGTCGGTGGGACCTGGAAGAGGGATGGGCTGGGAGTTGTAGTCCATCAAAGGCCCAGCTGGCACTCAAGTTCTTTTGCTACACATTCAGGGGCCTGTGATCCCTGGCCTGCAATGGGTGTTCCGGAGGTTAAACTGAGTAGGCCGCGCCATGTGCAAGCCACAATGAAGAGAAGGGAACAGAGAACATTGATACATTTCCTTTTAAGCTGGAAATGAAGCTCAGTGCTGGAGAGAAGTAATGGAGTGATGATTTACTAAGTTCAGTGCTGGAGAGAGAACTGTAGGAGAAACGGTCAGCAAGTTGAGTGCTGGAGAGTTGTGAGGGGTAACAGTCTGCAGAGGGACGGTCTGCAGTGAAAGTGCGCATATACAGGAGTGTACATGGACTTTGTGTACTATAGTTCTTTGGGCATCCCACAGTCATCCCTTATCCCCATCCAGGTTATTTCCCCTAAATAAAACAACAAAAACAAGAGCCGGCCTGGTCAGTGTCTACGGATGTGTGAAGTATGGTGTGATTGAGGGCAGCTATAAGGTGGACCACTGTTACCAGCCACTCTCAAGGGAGCACATGGCTACATGATTAATCTATTTTTTGCAGCTAGATACAGCAGGCTTTTTTCTTTCTTCTGTGCAGGTTTACAACCTTTTGTCACATGTTTCTATATGTATGATTTAATATGAAGATGAAATGAACTCAAAAAAAGAATCTTAGAACCATGAAATATATCAATTTGACTTGCATTAACAGGTAATTTATTCAAGATAAAGATACCAGAAATTCTAGAGAATTCACCTGTTGGTTGGACAGGTGCAGAACATAAATGTCAGAGTGAAAATTAAAGACTGGATCGTACCTTTTGTTTTTTTGCAGAGCGTATGATTAGTTTAACAGAACTATTGTATGTGTTTTCATATTTGCTATACAGTTTCCTTTTACCATGGTTCTCTTTCAAACCTTTTGTGATGAGTCTTGAGATTACTTCCAGCTGTCCTTCTGAAATCTCCTGCCAGTTCCTGTAAAATAAAACAGCTTCTACAGCATCTTCTGTTTAGCAAACTTGTTTAAAACTAGCGTGTGGCTTTTCCTAAATGAAGGATTTTACTAGAGCTGAATTAATTCTTTTGTATGCTCCTTCTGTGTTTTATGAACATAGGAGTTTGAAAGAAAGCGCATTCTCTCGATATTTGCTAATTAAAGAGCAGAGGAAAACTCGGTAAAGTCAGAAACAGCTGATGCCACAGCTAGCTGCAAGTTGGTAAGATTTTATTTTTTGCCTAATTGCCCATAATGCCTTGCTAAAATATGTTGGAAATCGGATGACATGATATGGGATCAGCTGTATTCAATTGAGTGTGAATAAAATAGATTTCAACAGCGCAAAGAAGCTTCTAAACATACAGAATTTTTAGCTTGAGGCATATTCTTTGTGCTGGGGTCAGGGATCCTTTCTAATATATTGCTTAACCTTTTAAACTGAATGAAAAATGAATTTGATGTGCTAGTAGGAATATATATATCCAAAGAGAAAAATATCCATTAATTGCACTTTTAAATATTTACTTTTTGCAAAGCAGCTACAATTGTGTTCCTTACTCCTGAATTAATTATCTAGAACAGTGGTCAGTAAGGTATACTTTTCCTGAGAAAGATGCACAGGCTGCCATTGCTGGCCATCATCTTAAAAATGCTAGTTGCCTGGTTAATGTTTCAAATAAAGCTGCTGCATGTACATTCCTTCTGTGCGTATGTGCGTAAGTGAATCTTATTAGGCTATTTACTGTGCTGTTCAAATGCAATAGTCAATCAGTTGTGCCCACTATGCAGTGCTGGTAATTTCAAAATAGTGTTCTTTATGCTTTCCAAATGTTACCTCTAGGAGTCCTTATAAGATTTTTTTCAATGCTTCAGTCCATTACCACACACCGGAAGGGACATTGTACTGGAATATCACAAAACACTTTATATCACCACAAAAGATTGGGGGAATTGTCCTTACCAATTTTGAAATTATACTATCAAGCAATTATAATGACACACATGGTAGATTGGAAATATGCTAGAAAGACTAAACTCTGGGTTGAACTTGAAATGGTACTGGCAGATACCAACCTTGTAGTAGTATCATGGATACTATGATCAATGAGAGGGTTGGCATCTACAATATCTCCACTAACTAGATCTACCCTGGCACTATGAGACTCTTTGTATACCCGACATTGCTGGGAATATAATTCTCCAATAATGCCCTTGTTCAGAAATAAATATTTTATGCCATGGGTCTTAGATAAGGGTTTGGAGTCATGGTTCCCAGAGTCTAGATCATTATTACATCAATCGGTAAAGGATTCAAAGGTTATACCATTAAGGTCCCTGCACGGAGTAGATCAACCTACATTTATGGATCAGTGGAGATATGCACAGTTGTGTTCATTCGGAGTCTTCTGCAACCTATCCGCTTTCTGAATGAACTGAACTCAATTGAAGTGATTATGCAATCTAAGGATCTGCCACAACATTGTATTTCTCAATTTTATAAAGCTTTATTGACTTTGCAAAAGCTGGGCTACCCAGATTATATAGGCCGTTGGTAAGCAGATCTGCAAATTAGGTTTACAGATAAACAAAAAGATAAGGCTATACAATTATCCTACACGTCCACCACTTCTTGCAGAATGGAGGAAGTACATTTTAAGCTTCTTATCCAAAGGCATAATACACCAGTAAAGACTGTTTACGTCAACCTCACCCTTGTGTTGGAGAGAATATGGTGGTCAAGCAACACAGGGGGCATATATGGTGGTCTTGCTCTAAGATTTGTCCATTCTGGGGGGAAGTGGCGAAACTTATCTCTTTGATACAAGGGGAAGTAATTAGATCTGAACTATTGGCATTCCTATTTTATTGTATGAAGGAATCAATAGGTCAATACAGGATATCTATGACTCCACATTTATTAAACACGGGTAAATCTTTGATCCCACTTTATTGGAAAAGCGATCTATACCTACTATTTCCCAATGGGTACGAAGGGGTGATGATCTTCGTTTAATGGAAGAATTAACATTTTTGTAAGAAGGGGCTTGCAAGAAAATATTTTAAGACATGGGCAAAGTAGTTTGAATTTAAAACGACTGCATTATACTATGAAATAATTTTAGATTCCTAAGTTAAGTAAAGTAAAGTGAGTCAGAATACTACATATTAGTTAATATTAATTATCTTATAACTTTTTGATACCCTTATTTACTTATCTGTCGTGGGGGTGTTTTCCCTCCTCCCCCTTTTTTTGTTTTCTTTTTTGAACTTTTTTTTTTATTATTTTCTGCTTTCCCTTCCTCCTCCCTTTACTTTTTCTTGAAGGGGAGAGGGTGGGAATTAAAAATAGTCTATTATCTCAAATCTTCTTAAAGTGCTAAAGTGCCAAGTGCTGTAAACGCAAATGAGGTGCAAATCGTGCTCCCCCCTGTGCGCCCATTTACTCACCAGCTACTATGGACTCCCAATGACTGGAGTCATATGCGCTTGTGCAAATATCCTAGGTCTGCTGAGCTTTGTATTCCCCCTTTGTCACTCCAGCTTCTATGGACTCCCAATAACAGGAGTCATATGCGCTTGTGCAGATATCCTAAGTCTGCTAAACTTTGTAGTCCTTCTTCATCACTCCTTAATTACTGGGCAATTGGATGCTCATACATGGTGTAAATAAAACAGGAGAGAAAGATCCACATAGCGTAATTTATTATAAAATCAAATAGTTTAATACATATCCACTGCCATGGTATAGTAAAAAATAAGCATTACACCAGAAGTCCATAACGACCTGCGTCTTACCGTCCAGAAATTACGGACCCACCCACAGTCACTGACGCGTTTTGCCCCATCTCATAGGGCGTTATCAAAGGATACCCTTGGGTAATGTATTGTGTATATTTATAATGTAACACTCCTCTCTCCACACCTAATTCCTGATCAATCTAAGCTTCAGATTGATGCCTCCTTTATTCAGGGATCCTGTGTCATTCATAGAATGTATAATACGGCTTCTATGAATGGTGGCTCTGGCAAGAAAGGGCATAGTCAGTCTCTCTTGATGAGAGCTTTGTACAGCCCCTTAGCTGTATTAGCCCCTGCTGCATCAAAAGATTACTGCAGTGAGGGTGGGGTGCAGGAGCAAGTGGATTGCTACTAAAAAGAAAAATCAACACAAGGGACGCATCATACTAGCTGTAATTTATGTCTCTTGTGCTGATTTTTCTATTTGTGTTTTTGGCTGCACTGAGGCTTTAAATAGCAAGGCTAGGCCCAAATTTACTATAGGCTGGGGCTTTGCTATAAAAATTTAAATACAGCAGATGACACAGCAGTGTAGAATTGCCCAGGCTGAGACAGTAATACAAAAATTAAAACACTGCAAGGCTATGGCAGTGTACAAATGCCAAGTAGCAGGATGGTTTTAACAAGGAATAATTCAACCAAAATGAATTAGAGACACAGGCATGTGTTTTACTACAAGAATTAGAAGACTGCAGAAGACACAGTATGAACAGCTATAAAACAATAAACGTATTTGGGGCTTTAAATGTGGTAATGACCTGGTAAAGTCATATGCCTCCATACCTGTCTATAGAAAAAAAAGGGGGAAAAGGAAAGTGGGACTTTGAATGAAGCACATGGCTGCAAGGACTAGCATGGTTAATGTTTATTATCATATTTATTAATTCATGTAATTCTGTATGTAACAAGGTACAATACAATAATTAATGGTAGTGGTTAATATCCCATTAAAATTCATATTTATATATATACACACATACATATATATTAGAATACCACAATACAGTTGCAGATGGTAGTGAATATGTCTCTTCCAACCTCTCTAATCCACTTCACTAATAATAGGATAAAGTGCTAATATAGTAACAATTGCATATAGGATCCTGTAAACACATGGTAATTAGGAAGAGAAATTGCAAATATAATCTTGTAAGTATATAATGGATTTAAACACGGCATCTAATTAGTTTGGCGCGTTTCGTGGATTTGGTTTCACTCTTTAGGAGCAAGTACGTGGTATAAATCTGAAATAAAGTACAAACATTTCCATGTAAAAATACCCATATAAAAACTGGCATCTGTCAAAGAAAATGCAAAAAGTGGGGTGGGAGAGCCTACCTATATTACTTACAAGTCTGCCGTGTAGCGAAGGTATGGTACTGAAAACTGGGAGCCCACCGGGAGCATCATCTCCAGGAACTGTGGCAGCGTGAGCCGCGCACCCAACCCAAACCAAAGCAACATCAAAGGTGGACAAGTATCCGTGGAATTGTGATCCCCGTATGACCAGGGGTATTGTCAAAAACATCTCTAAGGGGCTTCTGTAAAATGTATTAAATATATATAAGTCTATAGCATATGGTACACCCCATTACTCATAATTAGAGCAGGGTATGTGCAAGTATACTAGTAGTGACACTAATGAAATGAAACTCACATAGAAGAAGGTAGGATGTGTGGAATGGTGAGATAACAGGTGAAAGAATAAACCACCTAGAGAGTTAGGGAAACCAAATAGAAACAATACCAAAAAGAGCTAATGACAGAAGCAATAACCAAAAATAGTACCTATTAATAGGAAGTGAAAACTGATGATCCACAGTAGTGCATAGTGTGCCATAGAAAGGAGAACCAGGCAGACAGACACTGGGCCACCCAGGAATGAGCCTTTATTAGTGCAACAACAGCACATCCCCAACATCATGCAACATGAAGTAAGAGAGGGAGGTGCCATCACCTGAACGGCAAAGCCACCCAGCAAGTGGCTCCAAAATCAACTTCTTATATTGCACGTGGATGTATAAAGAATGGCAGCATTGCGGCACCACATGGAGTAACGCCATATGTCTGGCGCAATGGGCGTGGCATCGATGTGCAGCGGAAGGGCACCCACCCACCCCACGTCAGGTGAAGACGGGGGGGGTACCTGTGGTGCACATCGCAGTTACCAGTACAGAAGAAAACTCCGGCCAGCTCACACAGCCCAGATCATTTCAGTACCGACAAGCAAAGCATGAAACAATTGGCACAGTATGAACAGCTAGGGATGGGCCCGAGCATGAGGTCGGGCCTAACATTCGCCTGTTTAGCCATTCACCGAACACCCGAATATGCAGGGTGTTTGCTGGGTTTTGCGCCGACAAACACCCTGCATTCTGCCCCCTGATTGGGCAAAGCTTTGCCCAGTCAGGGTGCAGTGTAAGCTGGTTGTTAAGGAGTGGGGTCGGGAAGCCAGCCACGGTGTCCTGAACAACTGATGAGTCACCAGCTGTCAATGGGTTTCCCCACTGACAGCTGAACAATAAAAAAAAAGTGCCGCTAAAAAAATAAAGAACAAAATGGCAAGGGGTTACCAGGCCATTCAGATCCAGTATGAATTCGGAGGGGAACCCCAGATCCCGCTCCTCCCCCTTATGTGAATGAGTATCGGGTACCCCTACCCATTCACCAAAAAAGTGTCAAAAAGTAATAAACACAAGAGACAAGTTTTTGACAATTCTTTTATTAACCACTTCAATACAGGACATTTATACCCCCTTCCTGCCCAGACCAATTTTCAGCATTCAGTGATCTCACACTTTGAATGCCAATTACTCAGTCATGGTACACTGTACCCAAACAAAATTGTTATAATTTTTTTCACATAAATAGAGCTTTCTTTTGGTGGCATTTAACCCCTTCCTTACCGGGCACTTAAACCCCCCTCCTGCCCAGACCAATTTTAGGCTTTCAGCGCTGTCGCATTTTGAATGACAATTGCGCGGTCGTGCGACGTTGTAAGTTTTACGCTGTCGCGACTTTCGGATTTTAACCAGACCCGTCCTCCCCCCAAATTCACGGGCCATTCCTTCCCCAATTTACGGTGGTTTTCTTTCGAGATAAATACACTTTTTTTAATATTGTTAAAACAAACCCATGTCACATGGTACTGACTCATTAACCGTAAGTTTCACACTCTAGTGACTTACGACTTTTAACCAGACCCGTCCTTCCCCCATATTTACAGGACATAACTTCACCAATTATTTTCTTAACAGTTTTTGAACAGAGAACACAAATAATGAAAAACTGTGAAAAAACCACTTACCCATCCCCATGGG
>BLSH010378270.1:620172-630376 GCA_018402905.1 Glandirana rugosa | reverse complement strand
AAAATGGTCAGGTAGTCTAATGGACTCATGGATAGACGTCGGGTAGTCTCATGGGCTCATGGATAAACATCGGGTATTTTTTTCCACAAAGTGGTCAATTTATATGATATTCCGAACACATAGCATGTATATAGCAAAGCTCCCCAAAATATATTCTGCTACTCGTCCTGAGTATGGCAATACCACATGTGTGAGACTTTTACACAGCCTGGCCACATAGAGAGGCCCAACATGCAGAGAGCACCGTCAGGTGTTCTAGGAGCATAAATTACACATAAAATTTCATTCATACCTATCACACTTTTGAAGGCCCTGGAGCACCAGGACAGTGGAATTACCCACAAAATGACCCCATTTTGGAAAGCAAACACCTGAGGTATATTCTATGAGATATGGGCTACAAATAGGTACTCGGGTACTCTGATGGGCTGCAGATAGGTACTCAGGTAATCTGATGGACTGGTAAAAAGGTACTTGGGTACTCTGATGGGCTGCAGATAGGTGCTCGGGTACACTGATGGTCTGATGACAGGTACTCGGGTACTCTGATGGGCAGGTGACAGGTACTCGGGTACTCTGATGGGCAGGTGACAGGTACTCGGGTACTCTGATGGGCAGGTGACAGGTAGTTGGGTGCGCTGATGGTCTGGTGACAGGTACTCGGGTACACTGATGGGCAGATGACAGGTACTCGGGTACTCTGATGGGCTGGTGACAGGTACTCGGGTACTCTGATGGGCTGGTGACAGGTACTCGGGTACTCTGATGGGCTGGTGATAGGTACTCGGGTACTCTGATGGGCTGACAGGTACTCGGGTACTCTGATGGGCTGGTGACAGGTACTCGGGTACTCTGATGGGCTGGTGATAGGTACTCGGGTACTCTGATGGGCTGGTGACAAGTAGTCGGGTACTCAGATGGGTTGGTGACAGGCACTCGGGTACTCTGATGGGCTGTGACAGGTACTCTGATGGGCTGGTGACAGGTACTCGGGTACTTTGATGGGTTGGTGATAGGTACTCGGGTACTTTGATGGGTTGGGGACAGGTACTCAGGTACTCTGGTGGGCTGGTGACAGGTACTCGGGTACTCTGATGGGTTGGTGACAGGTACTCGGGTACTCTGATGGGCAGGTGACAGGTACTCGGATACTTTGATGGCAAGTGACAGATACTCCGATAGGCTGTGACAGGTACTTTGATGGGGTGGTGACAGGTCCTCTTTATTACTGGGGAGGCAATCAGTGTGCTTGGTGTGTACACACAATATAAATTAAATTGTCAATCACGCCGCTCACCGACCCGAAAAATCAAAAACTCTGGGAGGCCTCCCGCTGAATGCCTGCTCTGCCATGCCCAGCATACACCGGGAACCCGGACGTGTAGCATTACAGCTTCACGCCAGGCACCTTACTGTGCATGCGCGAGGCTCTGCTATTGGCCAGGCGGCCAGTAGCAGAGCGAGGAGGGAGTTGGGCTGCTAACGTCAGCCGTCGTGGCTCCCGGCCCGAGCTCCCGGATGTGTGGAAAAGGACACCTGTCTAAAGACAGGTGTCCCTTTCCCCCTCCCCCCCAAAAGTTGCTAAATGTGGTACTACACCCCGGCTAGACTGGCACGTTTTATCCCAGCCTATTCTCCTCTATGCTTCCAGGGGTGTCCTCAACAAGGCACTATGGCGCACATCTGATGGACTGGTAAAAGGTACTTGGGTACTCTGATGGGCTGCAGATAGGTACTCGGTTACTCAGATGGGTTGGTGACAGGTACTTGGGTACTCTGATGGGCAGGTGACAGGTACTCAGGTACACTGATGGTCTGGTGACAGGTACTCGGGTACTCTGATGGGCAGGTGACAGGTACTCGGGTACTCTGATGGGCAGGTGACAGGTACTCGGGTACTCTGATGGGCTGGTGACAGGTACTCGGGTACTCTGATGGGCTGGTGATAGGTACTCGGGTACTCTGATGGGCTTGTGACAAGCACTCTGGTACTTTGATGGGTTGGTGACAAGTACTCGGGTACTCAGATGGGTTGGTGACAGGCACTCGGGTACTCTGATGGGCTGTGACAGGTACTCGGGTACTTTGATGGGTTGGTGACAGGTACTCTGATGGGCTGGTGACAAGTACTCGGGTACTTTGATGGGTTGGTGAAAGGTACTCGGGTACTTTGATGGGTTGGGGACAGATACTCAGGTACTCTGATGGGCTGGTGACAGGTACTCGGGTACCCTGATGGATTGGTGACAGGTACTCGGGTACTCTGATGGGTTGGTGACAGGTACTCGGATACTCATATGGGCTGGTGACAGGTACTCGGGCACTCTGATGGGTTGGTGACAGGTACTCGGGTAATTTGATGGGCAGGTGACAGGTACTCGGGTACTTTGTTGGGCAGGTGACAGATACTCCGATTGGCTGTGACAGGTACTTTGATGGGGTGGTGACAGGTCCTCTTTATTACTGGGGAGGCAATCAGTGTGCTTGGTGTGTATATACGATATAAATCCATTGTCAATCACACCGCTCGCCGACCCGAAAAATCAAAAACGCTTCCACCCCCTGGGAGGCCTCCCGCCGAATGCCTGCTCTGCCATGCCCAGCATACACCGGGAACCCGGACGTGTAGCATTACAGCTTCACAACGGGCACCTTACTGTGCACGCGCGAGGCTCTGGGGGGCCAGTAGCAGAGCGAGGAGGGAGTCGGGCTGCTAACATCAGCCGCCGCGGCTCCCGGCCCGAGCTCCCAGATGTGTGGAAAAGGACACCTGTCTAAAGACAGGTGTCCTTTTCCCCCCTCCCCCCCAAAAGGTGCTAAATGTGGTACTACACCCCAGCTAGACTAGCACGTTTTATCCCAGCCTATTCTCCTCTTTGCTTCCAGGGGTGTCCTCAACAAGGCACTATGGCGCACATCTGGTGGACTTGTCCGAGGGCTTGCAGACTCTGGGTCAGAGTATACTCTCTTCTCCGTAATTTATTCCACACTAACCTGAAGAAAGATCCTTACGAGGCCCTGAATGCCAACTGGCAACACATTTGTTTACTGCAACCAAAATGACAATAGCGAGGGCCTGGAAAACTCCTACGCTTAGCTTTGAAGCGGTCAAAAATCGAATGAATGATATCATGATCCACAAGAAGTTAATGGCCATTCTCACAGACACCCATGATAAATTCCAGAGGGTTTGGCAACCTTGATCGCCAATAACCAACCTTCCCGCTTCGACCCTATGCTTCTCTCGATCTGACACGGCCCTGCCACCCAGCTCTTGGACCCTTTCTCTTTTGCTGCCCTCTTACCTCTCCTGTTCCTCTCTCACATGTTTCCTTTTGTCTGCCCTCACCCTGCTCTGTTTTTCAAATTGTTAAAATTTTCTGTTTTTTTTTTTCTTTTTTATATTATTATTTCACAATTCTAGGCCAATCTCTCATCAAGATGGTAATATGTCTGACTCATTAATCTTACTTTATATAATTTTTAATTTTTCATATAATACTATAACATTACGTGTTACCCTAATATGTCCTGGATATATCACCACCAATGTCATGAGCTGTTATGTTTTCCTTTTTATTAATAAAACCCGTGGTACAAGAAAACAATACATTAGCTAGGAAAGTGGAACACTATATGGAAGTATTGTTTATTTTCATCCTAATTATTCTTTTATATGTGTTTGTTTTTTGCTTTATAGCTACTTGGAAATCTTTTTTTGTAGAAACAGGGATGAAATAGTTAAAGCGTTGTGGCACAAAATGAAAATGTATGCTTGGAAGTTTCAATAACATTCTATCTTGTACAAAAGCCTTTATTTTCTCGTCCACTTCCTGTGCATAAAATACAAATGAGTGGGCAATGCACTGACTAAATGAAAAGTGCATTTTGATGTCCTGTGCTTTATTATAAAATGTGAGTCAGTGTACTTTGAAATTTCTCTTCAATCAGCTTTTCACCCACATAGTATGTTTAGCAGATTACATGACTATGTCTGCGTTTTAATTAGCCCACAGGAAATATCAAAAGTATTGATGTCTTCATATGATGAGAATGATAAATAACATACATATATTTATTATAATCTTTAGAATTTTAGTGAACCAAAGTATGGTTCAACACCATTGAAAGTCCCGCATGCTGCATCTTTGGTGTGCTTTCACAAAACGCACCAAAAACACAAAGTCTAAAAGAAGTCTGTGAGAAACTATGGGTAACCCACGCAAAAACCGTGGGTACACTGCGCTACACCTACGTGATGTCTGTGGTCCTCCTTGGAATTAGTGTTTTCATGTTTACGGTTACCCACCAGTGTTTTGAAACTGCAACACAAGGTTAATGATATGCCTCTTGTAGAACACCCTTTTTAAATGATTAACCTACCCCTTATTAAAGGAGAAATACAGCCAGTGAGCGTGGGGGGGCGACAGAGCAGAGAGCAAGTGACTGACAGTCACCAGCTCTCTGCTCACAAAGCACTGAGAGCTGAGTGATCAGAGGTGTTTGATCGCTCGGTTCTCAGTCTTAGAGCCGGCGGGGGACAGATGCAGCATCGGAACGATGCTGCATCCACCTAGGTAAGTATGATTAAAAAAAAAGAGAAACAGCAAAAATTATTATTACAACATCTTGGAAATCAGCTATTTTGACATTTAAACAGCTCAAGTTCAAACTTTCCTAGATTATGATTAATGAGCGAATGTCAGCGGTCTCAAATAAGAAAATGAGGATGTTTGAGAAAGTGTGGGACCCATGGGTCAAGCACCTGACTGGAGATCCAAGATCTATATCCTATTAACGTAGTTTTAGCATGGTGGGATTCGGAGTGCGAGGTCATACCCTACTTATCGTCTCCTCTCAACATCACCCCCCTTTTTTCTTCTCAGTCTTTGCTATTAGATCTCTTAGGTCTTCTTGCCTGTTCCCTCTAAATTTAAAGAAGCTACTGCTACCTCAGGGTGAAGACCTGTTTCTGTGTGATGAGGGGAGGTGTGGAGGTATAGGTCCCCTTCTACGAACGTGTACAGTTTATACCAGGTGAATTTCCAAGCAATTGTGGTCAATGAGCTGACCCTCAGTTTGGAAACACAATATGTAGTTGCTCTTTCCTCTAGTGCACATTAGGCCCGAGATGTGCCTTGTTAATACATCACTTAGAGTCTTGAACAAGTCTTGGGGGTACCTGAGCGCATTCTATACTGACTGTGAAGTTTCTCGTTTTGGAAGAACACCTTTTCTGTGCTCTTTTATGTTAAAAATATTTGGACTATTACCCATTCTGTAAGTATTTTACATTTGGAAGATCCACATTCTTTGTCGTAACTTTTGTATTCTCTTTTGTGAA
The DNA here is from genome assembly GCA_018402905.1 of Glandirana rugosa. Lineage (NCBI taxonomy): Eukaryota > Metazoa > Chordata > Amphibia > Anura > Ranidae > Glandirana > Glandirana rugosa. Next base: position 625,032 of record BLSH010378270.1, on the reverse strand, counting down.
AATACTTCAATAAAAATATTGAAACAAAAAAAGAGAACAAAATTCCCATACTTCTCTTTTAAAGTACATTCTCCACCTACATTGGCTTGCTGGACTCACAGCAAAGAAAAGTATCCCATGAATTATTTTTAGAGAGGTGGTATGACACAGCTGTGCCCGAATGGTGGTGGCAACAACATCTGGGGTAAAACTCAGAAATGTGTGTGTGCCCTAGAAGACATGCGGCTGGACCTGGGAAGGTAAGTAGCCACTTCAATTAGTAATGCTTTGAAAATCAGTTTAGACATCAGCTTATCTGAATAGCCTGCAATATCTATTAATCTCTAAATCTATTTTTTCAAACAGAGTCACTTTTTATATAGAATTATTATTTTAGAAAACTGTTTTATTGAACAAACATGTTGTAAGAGGCAAACCCATAAACCCGTCATAATTGTTCCCACGGTTAAACTTATCACTTGCAGAGAACTATTGATCAATTATACCTCAATTCTCTGTCATTATTTGAATTCAACCTGTGCCAAAGCTGGCAGTTCCAGCTGTGCCTATAATGAAAAAAGTGCAAAAAGCAGACATTAATTTCCAGGGACAGTGCATGTCAAAATAATAAGTAATTTAAAAGGCATAGGCAGCAAAATTTATATGCAAATCTAAACTTTTTTTGTCCCTTCTGAGCCCTATGATGTAGTAGGCTGCTTTGTTAACCAATAGGGATGTGTGAGCGGAGGGGCCAAGCTAGACCTACATCAGAGTATGAGTTTAGTAAATAGTTTCAGCTGCCTGCATCTTTGGATTTTCTAATACCTTTGCCATCTGGTTTTCATTAGAAGTACCCCTACATATACTCTACATTTTATTCATCATATGCTTAGTTGCACTGCCCAGCCTCGTGCAATGTTTACTTTAAGTATTGTGCTGCATATCAAAGATCACAGCCTCCCAACCACCACTTTACATTTTTAAAGCTCACCTTGAATAAAGTGAGTAAAGGGTGAACCTGTGGAAAGTTTTTAACAATGTATGTGCCGCCTTTGGAGCTTTTTATTTGCCCTATCACCAGGATAGGACATGGAGGAATTCACCTCACTAGATGCCCAGACAGCAAATGTTAGGACCTATGCAAGGTTTGCATTTCATTGATGTCAAGTGTCATTTCTGCAAGAGAGTTGCCAATTTTTTCCAAATTTCCCTGCACCCCTACAGAATATCCTGCCAGGCAGGGGCGTACCTAAAGGGTTTGCATTTGCAACCTAGGCCCATGCTCCAAAGAGGCCTGTGTGGCTCCCCTCTATGCCTGGATATGAGGGGAGGCGGGGGTGGCATATAGAGGAGTCGATGCATTCCATTTTCCTCCTGCAGTCTCTCAGCAGCTGCAAGAGGATATTGGATGGGATCGTTCCTCTCCATACTGCCCGCCACCCCTCCTATGCACCTCCTGTTGTGATCAGGTCCGTGTGATCCTCCACCCCCCCATACCTTGAAGGGCTGCCGGGTCCCCCCTCCCCTCTTTCACCGGCTGCTGGGGGGGGATGCTGTCGGGATGGAGAGTGGGGAAGGGGGCTGGTAAATGTGTCATGTGACAAGGGAGTCTTAATGAATAGTAATCGGTACATATCACTGACTCTGTTCATTCATAACTAACGCATAGTAAATTGTGTTTATTATGCTTCAGTTTGTGTATGAATGGGAAGCTCTGTACAGAGCTATTCCTGTACATTCATTCTGTGCAGCTGAATTTATCTTTCTCAGTCTCAAAAGGTGAATCATCAGAGGTCTGATTAGACTCCTGATATTTCACCAAAGCCCCCCAATGGGGCTCCTAAAAAATTGAAAAAAATAAAATTGTAAATAAAATAAACACAATAAAAATGGTAAAATAAATGAATAATAAAATAACAAAACTAAAAAACGACTGACACCAGTGGCTTAACTACCAGGGCTGCAAAGGTCGCGATTAGGCCCTGGCGTACCGCCACCATGGGGGGCCCCAAGACAGCAAGAAGGGGGCCCATTACAGAACATGCAGAAAGGGTCCTTCTGTAAGACCATAATAAAGGGCCCCTGTGACAGGAGTAAAGGGATCAGTAGGAAGGGCCCTGGCCAGGGGTAGAGGGGGCACTTTATGGTTTCTAGCATCAGGGCCCTAAAGGTTCTGGTTACGTGTCTGCTGCCAGGTAAAAGGTAGCATCCACAGCAGTAGCATGTGAAGCCATTTTTCTGATTGCTGGAAATGTCCTTCTGTTTTTTTCCAGTATGTTAGCTGCTATGGTATTTCCTTTATTACTTGCCCAGGCAAGAGTTGTTCCCTATTTAAAGACCATTCTCTATGCTGTTGTGTCCCTAATTAAATTAAGTTTGTTTTGCAGTTAGGCTGTAATCAGCCTGAGCTCTGTTTTTCTAGGCTCTACTGGTTCCTAATCTTTGAGTGTTTATTGCTTCAGCCTGTCATTATGAAGGAATTATCATTAGGAAGGAAGGGAAAAAACTGAGTTTTGAATATTTTTTTGACCCAATTAATCCCTGAGGTCCTGGTTCAGATGTATGGAAAGATGAAAATATTTGGGCTTCTGCCTGGAGAGGATGTACACATAGAAGGATCCCTACTTGGGCCTTGCCTCAGCCAGAGGCCCAATGACTTAACCTGCCTGCTGAAGCGGATATCTGGAGGGAGATGGTGTTTTAAAGAATATTCTTGCTTAAGAGTGTCACAGAGTAGCTGAGCAAAAGCTACTGCTACACATTGTAAAAAGGATTCATCATCCATAAATCAAGGACTGTTCAGCTGCTCTAAAAGGGTCAATACGCAGATTTATTAGAGAGATATCCACTGCAATTTGAAAAAGATGGTCCATGCGGCTTACAGGGTCATAAATCTACCTGTCTGTGCTCATTGGACCAGCAACTGTTACCAAGATGCTGCTCTTAAAGGGTCCACCGCTACTACTACCACAATACCTGTCCTATTTGTGTGCTGTTTATGGGTATCCTGCATCCATAAACCCTCTCTCCTAGAACTGAGTTCAGCAATAAAAGGTAAAATGACTAAAAGGACTGGCGACCAATGTAAGTTTGATCCCACTATGCACTAAGATGGAAATGTTAGCTTGCTACACTACTTAGGGGGTCATTTTGCACAACCCCAAGAGAAGGACTGCTCCTCCCTGAACAGGATTTGATTGATTATCTTTGCAAAATGGATACAAGGAGAAATAACTAAAAAAAAAATCTGTAGATAGTCAGATTTGTTACTATAAAACCAAAAACCTTATTGCGCCGTGGAACAATTATAGTGATAAAGTGCAAATGAATACTACAATACAAATCTTTGCATAAATAAAATAAACATTTGATGGAACAACTGTTTAAGCTGTTAGGGGGCTGCTGTAATCTTAGGCGAACCCGTTTAGTCCATGTATAAGCAAAAAACATTCAGCGCCTCCCCTTATTCATCAATTTAAAATTAAATTCGTGTCCATAAGAAGTTCAAACCATATAATATAAATAAATAAAGTGCCTTCCGTGAAGAAAGTGACGATTGTGCTCATGAAACTGCTTGGTGCATAAAAGTACAACAAAGGTGCCAGGTGCTCACTCCCCTCTCGTGTCCCCACTCACCCTAAGGCGTGGACTTGCTGCTTTGCAGTCAACAGGTCAAACAAGCGAAGGTTTGTTGTGGATGATTATAAAGCTGGGCACTGGAGAGGTATGGCAGCGCAGCAACTCTTCAGAAATCAAGCAACAGAACTGTCCGTGATGACGCTCTAATCTTGGGAGCGAAACGCGTTGACGTCATTTCCGGCCTGTCGCAACCATCCACATCACATCCGCCGCTAGGAGGAGACGAACAGATGTGAGTTCCAGTAGTCATCACGCTGTGTTGTCCAAATTGAATGCGCTTGACCATAGTTCTGTTGCTTGATTACTGAAGAGTTGCTGTGCTGCCATACCTCTCCAGTGCCCAGCTGTATAATCATCCACAACAAACCTTCGCTTGTTTGACCTGTTGACTGCAAAGCAGCAGGTCCACGCCTTAGGGTGAGTGGGGACACGAGAGGGGAGTGAGCACCTGGCACCTTTGTTGCACTTTTATGCACCAAGCAGTTTCATGAGCACAATCGTCACTTTCTTCACGGAAGGCACTTTATTTATTTATATTATACGGTTTGAACTTTTTATGGACACAAATTTAATTTTAAATTGATGAATAAGGGGAGGCGCTGAATGTTTTTTGCTTATACATAGATTTGTTACTATGTCCGTATTGGAAGATCTGTCCCCATTTCATGTCCTGTTCACAGGTGATCTTCAGAACAGGTAGTGACGGGAAATCTTTTCCAAGGGAACACAGCAAAAAGAACCTGACAGAGGTTCTAAATATTCCCCACGTGATCCAAAACTAGCTGGATAAAAGTGTTTTTCTAGAATTCCACCTCACACTAGCTTCATATGGTAAACTCTATTCTGTACTGTTCTACAGCAAACATAACAAAGCTTTCAGCAAGCTTAAAGCGCCCTTTATCTCAATTCTGGGAGTCGTTAGTGGGTGAAAAGCGTCGCCGCGCGGCGTAAAAAAACTGCTACGGCCCCCGGGTGAGAACTAGAACATGTGCCCGGGTGAGTAAACTACTATGCGGGGACGTACATCACAATATATGTAAATTTTGTCACAACTTAGAAATTTGTTCAACAATCATCCGAAATCGTTCGAAGTTCTTCACGACGTATGTGACTACTTCATGAGTAATTTTATTCATGACATAATTGCTGAGGGTCTTAACTCTATTTCCCGCGAAATTCGAACGACTTTCGAAACAATACAAACGACATCTTGTCATGTCTTATCTCAAATGGTATACTTCG
>BLSH010378270.1:596539-610458 GCA_018402905.1 Glandirana rugosa | reverse complement strand
ACTATTTTACCATTTTATTAAAAGTGTGATTTTTTTACTGCATGTGACAGGAGTCACTTTGGGTGGGGGGCTTGTGGAACCCAGATTACCTCAGAGAGGTTGGGAGGCTCCTTGTCCAGCTCCCTGGAACCCTCTTATGTTTAAGTCACCCTGTGTCTATTAGGGGCACAGGGTGACCAAGAACTTCGCTGGTCAGATTCCTCGCACAAGCACACCAGACTCAGCAATTCCTTTTAACACTGTTGTCCTGGATTCTATATGTGTTGTTTGTGCTAAAGAAGTGGGGGGGGGGGGGCTCTTCCACTGGGGACATTGATATTCATGAACAGTGTCCCGCAGGAAAGTATGAAGGTGGATGATATCACCGTTGGGACTGTTGGAGTATTGTAAATTGTATATATATTGTATCATATACTATTGTGGACGTTTGCTAGATTGTTTGAGGTGTGGCCATGTCCCATTGTGCTACTGTGTTTGTCTGCTTAGGGAGCAAGGTATTATGGGATGTGCTGGTGTGTGCCTATTAACTGTGAGAGGGGGGGGGGGTTCTCCAGCAGCCCCTCCTAAGGACAATCTACTATTGAAATGTTTGAGCACCTATGTGTGTCTCTTGTTACCCCGCCCTGAATAATTATGCAGTTGGAGGGGGGGTTGTCCCTTGAGTGGATACCTCTGTGTTCATGTGTCTCAAACAGTTTCATGTTTTACCCTACACTGGATGCTTCGGCTAGTGACTGGGTTATACAAAAGGACCTTGGACTGGGCTGGTACCAGACAAAAGAAGCATATACGGCGGACATACTCTTGTTGAGGATAGAGGTCTGTGACACTGATTGGCAGCGGTGGGATCGTACTTCCTGGCTGTGAACACGTCCAAACCACCACCAGGATCCAAAGTCGAGATAGTAGACTTCGGTCGCCCCAGCAAAGATATGGATCTGGCATCAGAGTTGCAGGAGCTGCTGCGGAGCGCCCTTTCAGCAATCCTCAGGACCGTGTCTGCGGATCAGTACCTGAAGATCAGGGAGCAGATTTGGGTGCAGATCTGGATTGGATCCCTCTAGGTCGCTGGTAGACAAGAGGGCAAGTGCTTTCCAACCCCAGAGCAATGACCCAGTGACCAATGTGAGTTGCGGATTCCATTTCTGGGAGAGCAGCCCCAGGAACAATGGGTGCCTGATTTTGGACAGGCTGGTCCATTAGGAGATAGAGCTGGACAATCAGTATCGGGCTCTGCAATGGCATGCAGAGGAATATTTAGGGGAGACAACAGAATGCTCTCCAGAGAAATATGACTTTGGGGGCCCTGGATTGCTGTGGGAGAGCCTTACAGATGGTTTTGTGTTTGGCGATGAATGAGATCCTATCCTTGAGGACCTGCAAGATTATAGAGAGGCTATGCTCGGTCTTGCAGGGGTCTCAGAGCTTAAACCGGACCTTGACTATTTGCTAAGGAAAGAACAGCATTTGGAAAGGGCATACAGGGAACTGCTAGAACACGTTCAGCAGCATGCCCTAGAATGATCAATAAAAGCCCTGGAGATGGCCGACCCCAAAGTGGAAGTGCTGACAACAGGGAAGAGCTTTTCTAACCTCTGCCAAGCAGTGAACCTCTATCCCAGACACCAGTTCCAGAGACTGGGGATTTAATGGTTTTCTCTTCTGAGGAAGAACAACCTGTTGAGCCTCAAGCAGAAGAGCTGGCATCAGGGCCAAACTTCACTGAGCTCTGCTAAGCACCAGTAACATCTTCGTTGTTCTACGGACAGGAGATGGTAAACCTCTACCCCAAGACACCAGTTCCAGAGTGGGGATTTATTAGACTTTTCTGCAGAGGAGGAACAACCAGGTGAGCCTCCAGCAGAAGAGCTGGCTTTAGAGTATGACACTGTTGACCTCTGCATACAACAGTCAGGGGCACTGAAGCATTTGTACAAGGCCAATGACTTTTCAGTTTGCTTCCCAGTGGAACAGCTTGCATCTGGGCAAAATGCTACTGTCCTCTGCCCGCAACTGCAGCTTGAGTGGGTGTTGGTGGATGGGACTGCGGTCTCCACTGACAGCAACCCAGCAGAAGCGCTGGCAACAGAACAGAATGCTGCTGGCCTCTGTCCTCAACTAACAGAAGATGTAGTTCCTGTGAAAGTGGAAGGGACTTTGGTCTCCACTGACACAACCCCAGAAAATGGTCCGGCACTGAGACAGGAGGATATCAGCCATGCTGTCATCTAGTAAACTTGCTTACAGTTTCCACCTATATACCCCAGTGATGCTGGGCAGTCGGCCCAGATCCCCAACAGCATGATGGAGTGAGCCCAGCCACTCTGTCTTTCCTCCAGTGGCTGAAAGGACTCCAGATAGAAGGGCCAGTCCACACTTCTCTCCAGCGGCGGGTATGTTCTACGAGAGAGGCAGAGGTTGGCTGGGTGAGTAATGCTCTGTCTGAGACAATGTGCTTGGGGTACTGTGTAGGTACAGACATTGGGGGATTGGAACTATGGACTAACTTCGGAGTCAACCCGTCTGGGGTCTCCTCCTGTGTTAGTCCCTTGCCGAAAGGGGAGTTGTGTGACAGGAGTCACTTTGGACGGGGGGCTTGTGGAACCCAGATTACCTCAGAGAGGTTGGGAGGCTCCTTGTCCAGCTCCCTGGAACCCTCTTGTGTGTAAGTCACCCTGTGTCTATTAGGGGCACAGGGTAACCAAGAACCCCAGTCTGATCTGCGCTGGTCAAATTCATCGCACAACCACACCAGACTCAGCAATTCCTTTTAACACTGTTGTCCTGGATTCTATATGTGTGGTTTGTACTGAAGGAGTGGGGAGGCTCTCCCACTGGGGACATTGATATTCATGAACAGTGTCCCGCAGGAAAGTATGAAGGTGTATGATTTCACCTTTGGGACTGCTGGAATATTGTATTTTGTATATATAATGTATCATGTGCTATTGTGGACATTTACTAGATTGCTTGAGGTGTGGCCATGTCCCATTGTGCTATTGTGTTTGTCTGCCTTGGGAGCAAGGTATTATGGGATGTGAGGGAGTGTATGTATTAACTGTGAGAAGGGAGGGGGTTTTCTCCAGCAGCCCCTCCTAAGGACAATCTACTGTTGAAATATTTGAACACCTGTGTGTGTGTGTCTCTTGTTACCCCGCCCTGAATAATTATGCAATGGGGGGGGGGGGTTGTCCCTTGAGTGGATACCTCTATGTTCATGTGTCTCAAACAGTTTCATGTTTTACCCTACACTGGATGCTTCGGCTAGTGACTGGGTTATGCAAAAGGACCTTGGATCGGGCTGGTACTGGACAAAAGAAACAAAAGAATGCACGTGTGCCTCTAAGTGCAAACCATCTTGTTGGACATTTATTAAAGATAAAAATGTTACTCACAAACACATGAAGTAACAGCGCATTGCAGTATAAGCCACTGCAAGCTGTGATAGCGGTCTCGCCAGCTGGTGTGGAGTGTGGTGAGTCCAAGATTGCGGTGCTGTGGATGGGGCAAACGCTGGTGGCTCTCAGAGCTTCCTCTAGCCGAGCGATGCGATGTAGAAACATCACTTCCGGTAGCAACGTAATCAAGTCTTCTCTATGGAAATGATGGAGTCTGTAGATCTCTTCTCCACATCTCAGGAAATGTATCTAAGACCCGACTTCCTGGAACATCGTATTTCGTCTTCCACCATCACAGAACTTCTCATCATTTCCATATCACTTCTGTTTCTGGACAAAGGAAGCATATATGGCGGACATACTCTTGTTGAGGACGTAGATCCGTGACACTCCACTTCTGTCTCAGTCTGATTCATGGTTCCTGACAGGAATCTCTGCAGGACTTCTGGGCTGTCTAGCGTTGTGGGTGTTGATTTAATCTGGAAGAATGTTTTTGGTGTAGGTTTCAAGGGCACAGTTTACAGCCAAAGACCAATTTTCCGCACCTGTTTGAAAGGTGCATATCATTTCAATTTTTTACAGCAAGGCCAATTCTTGTTTTCATCAAGAGTACCTCCATAGGGTTGTGGTGTGAAGGCGACACCTAAAGACTAATTTTTCCGCATCTGTTTGACAGGTGCATATCATTTCAATTTTTTACAGCAAGGCCAATTCTTGTTTTCATCAAGAGTATCCCAATAGGATTACGCTGTGAAGGCACCACCAACACCAAAAATCCAATTTTTCCGCACCCCTTACTTCTATCTAAAGTCTGTGGCAGAGACACCAGAATTTATCCTAAAAATCTCTAATCTTGTTCCCAGTGCACTACATTGTGGCTTCATCATACAGACTGGCTCCCCAAGCTTACAAAACAAAGAAAGCTTGCAGGGAAAATGTCATTTTATCTAGCTTTATAAATGCAATTATTGCTGCAGCAGCTTCTATAAACAGTTCTTAAGTGCCACTTTACAGGTAGACTAAGGGGATCCCCCCAGGCACAATACTGAAAGGAATTTTTCTTTTTTTTTTTCTTTAACTTTAGGCATTAATAAATCACTGCTCATTTAAAAATTACATTTTTTACAAACTTTTTTCATTGATACATATGCCTCAGGACAGTACCCGGACCCCCATAACCATTGTATGCCCAATTACTTGCATATAAGCCTACAAAATGGGCACTTTTGATTTTTCACGTTCGGGTCCCATAGAGTTCAATGGGTTTTGTTATTCGGTTCCAAACTTTCACAATATTTGAAAGTTCTGGTGCGAAATAAACAGGGGGTCATTCGGCCCATCGCTACTTCTGAGTAAAAATATAAAGGGAGGGGGTGGGGAGGAGATCCAGTGTAAGTTCACCTTACAGATTTTCTGTAAAGGTGAACTTGCCCTTTAAGGAGGACCTTCTGAGGTCAATACAGTGTCAAAAGCAGTTTAGTGAATACACCTGTTGCCTAAATTTGTTTTTGAAAAACAATGCTTTCAATAATAGTTACCAGAGACCTGAAGGTACAATTAGATTATTCATGAAAAAGCTATATAAAATGATAATTTTCATTGTTTTATTATTAGATCTGTGTTCTTTCCAAAAATCTGTTGTGTGTGGTCTCTTGGCATCAGTTCCCTCCTTTTGTTTTTCTTTGCTCTACACCATTTAAACAATTAAATTAAGTAGTTTAAACTAAGATCTTTACTGAAATCCTTAGAGGCAAAATGTGTGGAACCTATTGATTTTTTCATTCTAAATTACTCAGATTTTTTAAAGGTTGAAGTAAAAGGTAGGAAGACATTGATTTTAAACTAAACTCCAATGCTGTCAGTGAACACATGAGCCCGACTGGTCAATCCGATTGTTTAACAACGAGAGATCTGTTATGTGCCAAGCACAAGCAGAGATTATCATGCAAAATGTTTTTTTTTTTGCACTAGTATACGATTGCCTAGTTAAGTATATAAAACAAACAACCATATCAATGAACTGCAAGCGCCTGGCATCACTAGCCATTTAGGCTGATTGGTGGTTTCTGCTCAAAAATGGAAAAAAAATCTAGCACTCCAAAGTACTGCTGCGCAGGAAGTTATGGACAGATCAAAGGACTGGATAGTGTGTGTCAGGTGAAAGGAAACTTGCGCAAGGATTTACATTTGTAATATTTAAAATTCACACCTGTATATGACAATATTTGTGTTGACCTTACATGAGTAAGATCTTTTTGACTTGACCAGCGTCCTATTGCATTGAAGCAGGATATGGTCCTATTTGTTGCTGTGCTGTCCATGCCCCCAGCAGTGAGAACCTTTTGCATATCTGTCCTATGTGACAGCCATGGATTTACTTTAAGCTGAAATTTCTTGTTCCCCTCCCTAAAATGACTATTACTAGGCAGAAAATGCAATAGGGTACCAGTGACATAGACAAAGGTAGGAGATCTCTCCGCTGGGGTTACAAACATTAGTTAAGACAAGGAGGGAGATCAAAGTTCCCCTCTCTCTGTGTAGTATTACACTTCAATATAACAAAAACACAGCACTTCTCTTAACCAACAATATAAATTAAATTTAAAAAAACATTTCTATACTCTCTCCAATATACCAACATTTATAAATCCAAATGTATAAAGTTCAATAATGTGATTCTTATCTCATACAGTCCATATACTGCAGATTCTCCTTTCTAAGTGCATGGTCCACTGGCTGTGCATTCCTCTTGTGCTCTCCACTCACAGATGGCTCTTGACTATACATCCCCGCTTAGTGACAGAGTTTCCAGTAGCTGGAATGCACTTTGGAGATTTTACTTATGATCCTTTATGACATGATCAGGGGCAGACTGACAACTCATGGGGCCCAGGGGCAATAGAAGATCATGGGGCCCATGTGTCCCTGCCCACACTCAATCCACACCTGCACAAAGCCCCACCTACATATTGCGTGTCCACATTACATGTATTTGTCACAAAATTTCTCTACACTACATTCAACATATATGTTAAATAAGTTAAGAAAATAAACTTACATTAAAGTGCAACTATGGTACATTTCCAAAATGTACCAAATAAATATCCACAGTACACAGGGTGCAACAGGGCAGAGCACAGAGGAAGCATGGCAAAGTATAGGAGTCAGCAGGTTAGAGCACAGGGGGTTAGGAGAGCACACTACATGGGGAGTAGCAGAGCACATTATGGGGCACACCAGTACACATTACAGGGGGGCAGCAAAGCAGGAGGTTATGGTGGGCTCATCCGTGGGCACATAGTAAGGCACAAGGAAAGTCATGGGGCACACAGTAAGGCACATGACATGGCACACAGCAGGGCACGGTGCACATCACAGGGCAAGGGGCGCACAGCATGGCACATCATGGGGCACAAGAAACATCAAGGGGTACACAGCAGGGCTCAGGGCACAACACAGGGCTTGGGGAACACAGTAGGGCACATCACGGGGCACACAGAAGGGCACATCATGGGGCACAGGGCACATCAGGGGGTACACAGCAGGGCACTGAGCACACCACAGGGCATTAAGCACATCACAGGGCACAAAGTAGGGCACATCAAAGGGCACATAATTGGGACAGGACACATCAGAGGGTACACAGCAGGGCACGGGGGACACATCACAGGGCATGGGGCACACAGTAGGGCACATCATGGGGCACACAGCAGGGTTTATTATGGTGTACACAGCAGGGCAATTATTGAGCACAGCATGGTGCATCACAGAAGGCACAGGGCACATCAGGGGGTACACAGCAGGGCATTGGGCACCCAGTAGGCACATCATGGGGTACACAGCAGGGAACACAGTAGGGCACAGAACACATCATAGGGCACACAGTAGGGCACATCATAGGGCACAGTATGGGGCACATCAGGCGGTACACAGCAGGGCACATCAGGAGGTACACAGCAGGGCAAATAACATGGCATGGGGCACACAGTAGGGCACATCAGGGGTACACATCAGGGCATGCAGCAAATCAAAGGGCATGTGGCACATAGTAGGTCACATCATGGGGCACACAGTAGGGCACAGGGCACATCACAGGGCACACAGCAGAGCACATCCCAAGGCACATCATGGGGCACAGAGCACATTAGGCGGTACACAGCAGGGCACATCACAGGGCATGGGGCACACAGTATGACACATCGAGGAGAACACAGCAAAGCACAGGGCACATCACGAGGCATGGGACACACAGTAGGGCACATCAGGGAGTACACAGCAGGGCACGGAGCACATCACAGGGCATGGGGCACACAGTAGGGCACACAGTAGGTCACATCACAGGGTGCACATTAGAGAACATCATGGGTCACAGGGCACGTTAGGCGGTACACAGCAGGGCACATCACAGCGCATGGGGCACACAGTAGGGCACATCAGGGGGTACACAGCAGACCACGGGATGCATCACAGGTCATAAGGCACACAGTAGGGCACATCATGTGGTACACAGCAGGGCATGGGGCACATCACAGGGCATGGGACATATAGCAGGGCACATCACAGGGTACACAGCAGGGCACATGACACATCACAAGGCACACAGTAGGGCACATCAGGGGGTACACAGCAGGGTACAAGGCACATCACAGGGCATGGGGCACATGGTAAGGCACATCACAGGCCATGGGGCACGCAGTAGGGCAAATAGCAGGGCACAAAGCAGAACACAGAGCACACAGCAGAGTACATTGCTGCTGCAGTGTCCCAGCACTGGGATCCTCCAGACTCAGCACTGTGTCTCTCAGGGCAGCCATCAAACATTTTGGGGCTCCTTGCACAGCTTTAGGCCTCAGCCCCCCAGGTCTGACCAGCAACATTCCCCAGGGCCTGCCCACTGGCCACCCCACCAAATCTGCCCACTCACCAGGGGTGTACACACGTTGCAGCCACAGCTGGAATTATACAAGCATGACCTATTCAAGTGCCACTCTCCAAACACCCTGCAACTGTGTGCAATGCATGCAGTTGCAGTATGCTAGTATGGGATCCAAGGGGTTAAAGCAGGTGGTGAAAGGTGATAAAATTCCTCCTTACCGCCTGCTTTAGCCCCTTGGTCACGATGCTGCACAAGATTGAAGGGTTCTTGCATGCTTGGCAGGCAATATACCTGTTAAGTGCGACAGGGTGTACAATTCCTGTTGCAACATGTGTGCAGGCCTGGCCACTGTAGTGGGGTGCAGTTGGGAGGTGGTAAAAAACAGGGCTCATCTATGGGGGTTTTACCACCCCAGACTGCAAATGTAAACAGGTTTTTACTGTCCTGAGCCCCTTATCATATTTGCCTTTTAGGGGATGCCATAGGAGGAGGACAGAGAGGGATGCAGTGCGACGAGGACAGAGAGAGACGCAGTGCAACGAAGACAGAGAGGGACACAGTGCGATGAGGACAGAAGGGGATGCAGTGTGACGAGGACAGAGAGGGACGCAGTGCAATGAGGACAGAGAGGGCCACAGTGCGATGATGACAAAGATGGACAAGGTGTGATGAGTAAACAGAGGGACGCAGTGCGGATGGGGACAGAGAGAGACACCTTGCAGACGAGGGCAGAGAGGGACACTGTGCAGACGAGGACCGCTGGGGTCAGAGAGGGACTGTCAGGAACCATTAATCAGATTGAGACAGAAGTGCAGTAAAAATTACACTAATAAAAATGGTAAAATAGAAACAGAGCAAACGTAGTCAAAACATAGCCAAGGTTCGGTAGCCAGAGTGGATGGTTGGAGCAAGCCTGCAAACAGGGATCCAGAGATCAGCAATGTCAAACAAACAGCATGCAGAGTCAGGAGCCAGAAGGGAAGTCAGCCGAGAGGAGTCTTTAATCCAGAAGCTAGAGGGAACGTCAAATAGGCAAAAGTCTTTCACAGGAAAACACAGCAGAGATTATCCAGAGATGTTGACCAGCCGAAGGCATCTGAGATCTGATCCAGGCAGTTTATATAGCTAGGAGAGCTGGCAAATGAGCAGGATATGGACATCAGGTGAGGTGGAGTGGAAGCTCAGACTGGCAATTAACCATCAGCTGAGCAGCCTGAACTCTGAGAAGGGAGTGCTGAGCCCATCCCTGACATTACCCCTCCTCAATGACCCCCCCACCCTCGGGGGGGCCACCAGTCTATGGAAAGCACAGAGGAGAACAGGAGCATGTAGGTCTGAGGATGAGACTCAAGAACGCTCCTCCGGACCGTACCCTTTCCAATGAACCAGGTACTGTATGTAAAAAAGGGAGAAACGGAAGTGGGTATGGCACTGCTATAACCTATGCCAGCAAAGGAGGAAAGTGCAGATGGCGCAAGCCCTAAAAACGAATCTCTCCTATGTGTATAATATAGATGGTGGAAATAGTGTTGAACAAAAAGATTTATAAGCAAATATTATAAAGTGCGAAGGAGATGTGTGCAAAGACTGCAATGATGTGCAAAAAACTGATGTGTGTCCAAAATCTACAATGGTGAGCAAAAAATCAAAAACACTGCCCAGACTCCATGCAAGTGCAATGTGTGAATCTGTGACCAAGAAAAACGAATAAAATAAAAAAAAATAATAAATCAAGAAATCCAACTGACTCTAAATACACCTGTCTACAGATTCCCTAAACCATGTGCAAATATACTTTCATAACATATGTGTATCAAAGTGCATGTGCAAGATGTAAACACCGAATGCAGAAAGAAAAAAAATATATATACAGTATATATGAATAAATATATGTGTTCAACCTAATTCATTATAAAGTGCAAGTGCAATATAAAACTATTACAGCATATATCACAAAGTAAACCATAGACTGTACTTCATCACTTTAAAAAATCATTAGTCCATGGCGGTTTAGCTAGGGTTAAACCAGACAATTCCTAGGTCTCCCACTGTAACAGATCGCAGTGCTTTCAGGTAAGACACAACCCAGCTGTTATTCACAGGAGATGCCGCGAGGATCACTTCTGAATGGCCCTCTCATCCAATAGTGTCACTGTCCCCAGTGTCAGAAGTCGCTCCTCAACATCCCGTCACATGTATACAAAAGTATACAAAAAGGTACCATGAGCTCTATTCTGTATGCGTAGCAATATTAGTACCATACACTTACTCTACAGCTTTGGAAGTCAGACACGAGAAACACTGCGGCTGGTGTATTGTCCACTGGTTCAGCCCGAAGGGATCGTGGGTGCGCGATGACACAAAGGCTCCGACTTACGCGTTTCATCATAGGATATAGTCTGAGGCGGCACCATCTTTCTACACCCACCGGCTTATATGTGGTGTGGAACCCAGCAACCAGAAGACACTTGACCTCATGGCCATCTTGACTTCTAAAAAGCCGCTCCGTCATCATTCCTATCATTATACTTATGCACATATGATACAAAGATTACAATCCACAATATTGATTACAGCAATACCAAAAACATGCTACAACTCCATACTAAAACACAGATGTCAAAGGAATTATTTAACATGTAAGCTATCCATGTGGATTGTATACATAGCAAAAACGATTCGTTATTAAGAGATAAAAATAATAACAAATAAATATGTATGTGTAAAAAAAGCTGTATATATATTGTGTGTTTAAATCAAATGGCAAAAATGTAAAAGTGAAAAATACAAAAATAAAAATGAACTACAAAAAAATATAAAAATTGATTAAAATCATAACATATAAAAATGTGTGTTAAGTAGCACTAAAACATGTAGGAAGCTACTTGGTAGTTTGCAAAGTAGGGGCAGCAGCTAAAGTTTTTTTCCCCAAGAAAAGTTTTTCTCATTCTCCATAGCGCGGCAACACTCTGTGCTATACTTTTCTATTCAGGTACTGTATGTGTCCACGGAACCTACGGGAGTCAATAATAGATTGTATTTATTTATTTATTTAGTACATTCACATCAGTCCCTACCCTCAAGGAGTACCCGGAGGAAACCCATGCAGGCACAGGGAGAACATGCAAACTCCAGGCAGGTAGTGTCATGGTTGGGATTTCAACCAGCGACCCCTTTGCTGCCAGACGAAAGTGCTATCCACTACACCACTGTGCCGCCAGTACCCGTCAGACATATTCAAGCAGAAGCAATACTAAAGACACTAAATTCTGCAAGATTCAATATTTTCATACAGCTGTGCATCCCCTCCTCTAAAATATTTTACCAGAAGTATAGCCTCTATTATTGTGTAGCAAGACTGTTTAGTCCCGAGACATAGCTGTGATCCCCCTACTGCATTCACAATAAGACCCCTTTCACACTGAGGCCGTTTTCAGGCGCTTTCATATTACTCTTGGTTCTCAACCTGAACAGGATGAGGAAGTGGTACAGAGGTGATGAAGCAGTTGCATACCAAAGGTTTTAACAAGGAGACATGGAATACATTATTAATTTGCATATTAGAAGGCAAGTCTAAAGCGTAAGCCACTGGGTTGATCTTGCGGAGAATACGGAAAGGCCCAATAAACCGTGGTGCGTGGTTTAGTGAGGCAACACAGAGTCAGCGGTCGTGAGAAGACAGCCAGACCCTCTCCCCAACTTGATAAGAAGGCGCAGGTAGGCATCTGCGGTCAGCATGGTGTCTGTACCTAGCATTGGCATGTCGCAAAGACTCCCGGACCTGTACCTAAGTGGAACGGGGACCACGGAGATGCTCCTCCAATGCAGGGATTCGCCATAAACAGACAATTGGGAGGGGGTATTGATGGCACTATTGTGAGCAAACTCTGCCCAAGGTAACAGGTCAGACCAGTTGTTACGGTGGTCAGAAATATAGCAACGTAAAAACTGTTCCAAGGACTGGTTGGCCGTTTCTGTGGCCCCATTGGACTGCGGGTGATACGCAAAAGAGAAGGAAAGCTGAATTCTCCAAAACCTGGACACAAACTGTCTACCCCTGTCCGAGGCGATCACCTTGGGAAGCCCATGCAAGCGAAAAATCTCGTGAGCAAAAATGGATGCCAGTTCCTTGGACATGGGCAACTTCTTAAGTGGAATACAATGTGACATCTTTGAGAATCAGTCAACCACCATAAGGATAACTGTGTTACCCTGAGAGTTTGGTAACTCCACAATAAAATCCATAGACTGGTGGGTCCAAGGCTACTCTCCATTGGGTATGGGTTGTAGAAGACCGACTGGAAGATGTTGTGTTGTTTTGTTCTGAGCACACACGGAACAGACGGCTACATCAGCACGGAGACTAGACCACCAGAACTGTTGGGAAATAGCCCAAATGAGTTGATTCTTCCCTGGGTGACCAGCAGCCTTGGGAGAATAGTAAGTCTGGAGCACAGCAGTACGGAGACTCTCAGGGATAAAGCAGCGGTCACAAGGTTTGTCATTTACCGGCTCCTTCCTTTTCTAAATGGATAGAGTCAGTGATTGGTACAAATTGGTTCATTCATAACTAAAGCATGGTAAACAGCTTTTACTATACTTTCATTTCTGAATGAAAGGGAGGCTCGGTACACAACTATTCCTGTCCATTCATTCTGTGCAGCTGAGGCTACACTGATGGAGAGTGAGCGCTGAGGTTTGTTTAGACCCCTGATATCTCATCAAAGCCCCCTAACAGAGCTCCTAAAAAATATTGTAAAAAATAATAAAAATAAAATTGTAAAAGAAATAAAATAAAATGGTAAAAAAATAACATTAAAATAAAAATTAAAAACTTCTGACACCAGTGAGGGAACTATCAGGATTGCAAAGGCTGCAATTGCGAGCGGGCCCTGGCATTTCACCATCATGGGGAGGCCCGAAGATGGCAGTAAGGGGACCCGCTACAGAACTTGTGAAAGGGTGCAATTATGAGACTATAATAAAGGGACCCGTGATTGGAGTAAAGGGCCCAGGATCAGTGAGAAGTGGGAAGGGCCCTGGCCAGGGGTCAGGGGGGGCCCCCTTCATAATTTCTTGCACCGGGGCCCTGAAGGTTCTAGTTACATCTCTGACAATACAGGTTATTATCTCTCAGCCTCTGAAGTGCACTGCAGACATCTGTGTGGTGGCTCTCTAGGGACTTGGAATATATGAGGATATCGTCGAGATAAACCACCACACATTGCTGCAACAAATCTCGGTGCAAAGACCAAAAGGCATTACAAGGTATTTGTAATGGTCTGTCCTGGTATTAAATGCAGTATTCCACTCATCGCCCTCCTTGATCCTCACGAGATTGTTTGCCCCTCTCAGATCCAGCTTGAAAACCATTGCTCCCTTGTGGCGGTCAAATAACTCCGTAATTAACAGAATCGGATAAGCATTCTTAATCATGAAGTGTTTGAGACCCCTATAATCGATACAAGGTCTCAGTTTGCCACTCCTGTGTCTTCAATGTTTATGGAACATTACGGAAAACCAGAAACGTGGCTCTAAACAACGTCGTTACACACCACCAAATAGAGCTGCTATAGGAGTATATAAGGTTCAGGGATCTCTCGGTGGTGTGTCTACAGACGTCACGTGAAGTCTCCGACTCTCTA
>BLSH010378270.1:537248-558698 GCA_018402905.1 Glandirana rugosa | reverse complement strand
CTTCTCTCGCTGCTCAGTTGTCGAGGTCTTCTTCCCCTTCTTCTTCTCCCTCTTCTTCGTCGCCGCCCTCTTCCATCGGCCCCTCTGTCGTCGTTTTCTAGACTTCTTGGGGCGTCTTCTGGGCGTCTTCTGGGGAGTCTTCTGTCTTCTGGGGCGTTTTCTCGGCTTCTTTCTTCTCTCCCCTCTTCTACGGCCTCGCCTATATTATTTTATAAAATTTTTCGACACAGCCCCCCACCCTATGTAAATGAGTATGGGGTACATCGTACCCCTACCCATTTACCTGGGGGGAAAAAGTGTACAAAAAAAAACACGACACAGCTTTTTAAAATATTTTATTATATCCGCTCCGGCATCTTCTCCCCTCTCTTCTTTCTTCGGCTCTTTTGCGGGGTCTTCTGTCTTCTGAGGGGTCTTCTGCGGGTCTTCTGCGGGGTTCTTCAGATCTTTTGCTGCTGTCTCCCCGGCTACCTTCTCCCGCCGCTGCTTCTTCTCCCTCTTCTTCTTCCCCTTCTTCTGGAGCTGTTGACTCGTCGCTCTCTTCCACTCGAATGCCGAATATTTGGTCATTGTATGGGTGTTTCCACTGTCCTAGGGCCTCCAAAATGTGATAGATAGTTAGAAAATTAGACTTGTTATGCCCCTGGAACACTTGAAGGTGCTCCTTGGATTTTGGGACCCTCTATGTGGTTAGGCTGTGAAAAGTCTAACATATGTGGTATCACCATACTCAGGAAGAGTAGCAGAATGTGTTTTGGGGTGTAATTCTACGTATGGATGCTGCTCCACTGTGTGTCCTCCATAGACAGAAGCCCTGAGAATAGGGGCCTTGTATGAAAGCAGGGTAGGATGCCAATGAAGACCTTTACCGCTGGAATGTGGGGAGAGCCGGAGTGGAGCGGAGCTGCCAGCACTGTGTGTGAGGGGGCGGACCAGCTGTCACCACTCACTCACTGAGCAGCGGAGATTCATTAAAAAAGGAAACGAAGAACATAGCATGCCACGACATTTCCATCAGGTCCATAAAGACAACATCAAATGCCTTGAAGTCTTCGCCATCAAAAAAATTCCAAAAGGGTCACTTACCGACAATGAAAGGCTTTCCCTCCTATGTAGGAGGCAAGTCTTGTGGATTTACATGCTCGAGTCACTTGCACCGAATGGCATGGATGAAGAACTGGAAAGAAACAGTCTCATTTAATTAAAATTCTGCATTGGGTCCATATTTCAGTTTTTTAGGTTTCAGCATTTTTTTTATTTTTATTTATTTATTTATGTTGGATTCTTGTAATTGTGTCCCATAGGGACAACCTTTTTTTTGTTGTTTTTTTGTTTTCTTGTAATTGCGTCCCATGGAGGCACCCTCTCTTGGGGAGTGAGGAGGTAATGATCGCTTGGATTGAACCATAGTGCCACCCTTTTGGGCTCCTCCTACCCCTCCCACTTCCTCTTACCCTCCCTGGATTCACCCTCCCCTTTTACAAAGATATTTAAGATCCATAAATTTCATAACCAGTTGACTTTGATAAAGCGCAGGAGCGTGAAACGCATCATTCTACTCTACCCCCCTCCCTTAATTCACCACATTCAGCCCATGGTGTCCCCCCGTCAACCTCACATTGAACTTGTTGCTGATTGACAGCATGAAAAGACTCGGCCTGCTTGATTCACCATCTGGCATCCAGATCACAGCCCTGTGGATCAGCTGATCCATCACATGATTCGATTCTCTGCAGCTGATGGCGGAGGTTCATCACTGTCCCGGTCTCTGTTGGGGCTCCTGGCTACTCAGTGAGTTAGTGGTGACGGCTGGTCCGCCCCCTCACACACAGTGTCGGCAGCTCCGCTCAACACCGGCTCTCCCTGCATTTCAGCGGTAAAGGTCTTCATTGGCGTCCTACCCTGCTTACCTACAAGGCTCCTATCCTACGGGCTCCTGTCTATGGAGGACACATAGTGGAGTAGCAACCATGTGACAGCGGTTGCTTTTTGATCCACATTCCTGGCAATCAGTGGCTCCTCACACTCCTGGAGGTCTCCACAGGTCCTTGAATGAGGTTTTTGCAATCCCTTTTTTTTACATGATTACTATTGTTGATGGTAGGTGTAATGTTTGTACACCATGCTGTGCTATGCAGTGACTTTTCCTAAGGAGTTCCAAACAGCTTTTTAATCATTTAATAAATGCCAAGTTTTTTTACACACTAATTATTGATTTTTACTTCTTGAGTTTAACTCATTGAGCGCTGCCACTTCTCTCTCCCTTAAGGCCCGAACAAACGGTGTATATACAATTATCGGCCTAAAATTGTAGTACAACAGCATGTCATATAATAATCCGACCATTAGTATGCTCCATTCGACAGCCGATGTTGAATTATGGTCCAGTAAAAGTTGCATGAGCAGACTAGAAAACTTTTGTCTGCCAACAAGGCGTCGTCCGATTTTGGGCTCGTCTGTACAGAAGTTGGACAAACAAAAGTTGTAAGTACAAACACTCATGTTCGGAATCCAGGAAAGAGCCGGAAGTGTTCAGTTGTGTAAACACGAAATTAACGGAAGGGGCCCAAAGGGTGACGCACGAAAAATGAACTTCCTCTTTATACGCTCGTATAACGTCACTACGTTCGCCTTGGTCGAACGATATGGTGCAGCCCTCAAACACTTCATAAAAGATTTCCATAGTCTATAAAATTCAGCTGATTAGAGTTATCACACACCACCAGGAAGTTTTCTGAAACAAGGGGGGAAGAGGGGTGCGGGAAGTGGATCAGGTACTAGAGTTCCAATAAAGTGCTCATATGACCACCACCGTCACCCTCACACACTGGTCCTTACCAGAAATACGGGACCTCTATTACGGATGTCACAGCAGCCCAGCACCAGTCCAACAATGGAAATGACATCACCAGCTAGCGTAGCCCGACCGTCATCACGTTCCTTATTCACCCGGCAGGTCATTTGGTTTTACCACCGATGATGTTCCATATAGGACAAAATGCCAAACATAGTGTAGTATGTATAGCAAAAATTTAATAAGTAAAAGTGTTACACTTACATGTCATAACAAGTTTCAGAGCAGTGAAACGTTTCTGGGTAAGTTTCCAACCACAAAGATGGCCGCCATGTACCGCTGCGCACTGACTAACTCCTCCCAACGCGTTTCATCATCCAATAACTTTATCAAGGGCTTGGTTTAGCGTCAGACGTCCAGGTATATATGTGCTAGGGAATGGGCGGTTATTGGTCAAAAGCAATGGGCCTGAATAACAGACATCACGTGACACACACATGACCTCCTCAAGGTGATTGCACTCCAAATACCGGAAGCCGCAATTCTATAGTGACACCTTAAGGCCGAATATAAGAGACACATGTTAGGATATGTATATATTGTAATACACAGAGCCTTTCTACTAATGCGCCTGCGTTGCAATAACCAAAAAACAGATAATGGAACGCAAGCTACCATAGTCTTCATGACTAAAAATCCCACCATATATAATAAGAGATGGAATAGACCCTCCATAAATGTGTTCAAAAAGGCTAAAAAGGCCTGATAAATTGTATTTACTTAATAAAGTTTAAGGGGAGAACTGAATCCTTAACCGTACACATTGGATTGGCCGCCATCCCGTGGTTGGAAAACACATCTAAAAAACACAAAATTTAAAACCACGGCATACAAATTATACAAAATACGTAAAAATTACAAAACAGCCTATCTTGGGTTTTTTAGTCACAAAATCCCCAGAGGGACCCACCTAGTAAGTCTATCTGAAACGTTTTGAATTCTTTAATAAGTCAGAGCCTAACTGCAAATATTTCTCCCCAAGTGGGCAAACACTCCATCAATGAGGTTCCATAGGTGTCAGAGTTGAATGGGAGTCAACCGTTATTGATAAACGCATTGACGTCCCATTCAACGTTCATTCCATAGGGGGCATACGTCTTGGCCCGATAAATCCATTTCGTTTCAAGACGGGAGATTTCTCTAACCATGTGACTGCCCCTCCAGTTGGCAATAAATCTGTCAATAGTAGAGTTGAGTGAACCCGAACTGTAAAGTTTGGTTCCATACCGAACTTTGGGGTGTCCGTGACCAGGATCTGAACCCGGACATTTGAAAAAAAGTTTGGGTTCTGGTATATGATCCCGCCTGTTGAATAGCTGCAGGGCAGCCAATCAACAAGCGTTTCACTGGTTTGCCCTTAGAAGCTATCACAGCCATGCCTACTAATGGCATGGCTGTGATGGGCCAGTACATCATGTGAAACAAGCCTCTGTATAAGCTGGAGCCACGTAGTGCTGCATGTCACATGCTCTCAGGCTAGTTTAGGGAGAGGATGCTGCCGGCGCTGTGAGGGACAGATTGCAGATATAATAACATCTCATCGTGCATTACAGAACGATCTGATTCTGGACTAGGTAGAGATTACTACTACTGCTTTGAGGGACAGATTGCAGATCTCATCATGCATTACAGAACTATCTGATTCTAGACTAGGTAGAGTCTACTGCTTTGAGGGACAGATTATTGTTCTAAAATCATCTCCTAGTTCTATAGGGTCAGGTTCCTGCTGTTGCTGTAAGGGACAGATTATTGTTCTAAAATCATCGCCTACTCCTATAGGGGCAGGTTCCTGCTATTTCTGTAAGGGACAGATTATTGTTCTAAAATCATCGCCTACTCCTATAGGGTCAGGTTCCTGCTGTTGCTGTAAGGGACAGATTATTGTTCTAAAATCATCGCCTACTCCTATAGGGGCAGGTTCCTGCTATTTCTGTAAGGGACAGATTATTGTTCTAAAATCATCGCCTACTCCTATAGGGTCAGGTTCCTGCTGTTGCTGTAAGGGACAGATTATTGTTCTAAAATCATCTCCTAGTTCTATAGGGAGATTTAGACCTGCCTCACACAGCCATTGGTATACTTGTTTTTTGAATATGCCTCAATATTTTGGGTGCTACACAATTAGAAAAAAAACCAAACAAACAACAAAAAGTGTTGGCTACCTCCTCCTCCTCCTCCACCACTGCCACTTCCACCTACACTGCCACGGTCACGGCCTAGTCAACCTCTAGGCTCCTACTCCACATCCACCCCCCTTCCCATTTTTATTTTTTTTATTTGATTTTAAGTTATTTTCCCTATCCCCATTTTTTTGTAGGGCACTTGTCCTACTCTTACCCCCATTTTACTTCCTTTTGCAGCCCTCTAGCACTTGCCAGGACTTTTTTACAGCCATTTTTGTGACGAAAAGTTTGGGTCAGCATTGACTTCAATGGGGTTCGGGGTCCGGGGTCAAGTTCGGGTCAAGTTCGGTACCGAACCCGAACTTTTTCACGAAGTTCGGCCGGACCCGCCGAACCCGAACATCCAGGTGTCTGCTCAACTCTAGTCAAAAGCCATTATGGTAGTCCCTTTAATCTTTTTCTTATGATGTGTTGCATAATGCTTTGACACACTGTGATGTGGGAACCCTTTCTTAATATTAGTTCTTTGACCCGGGTGACCATCTTCCTTTTCATGCGGCCTATATACTGAAGGCCACATGGACAACAAATGAGATAAACAACATTTGTTGAACTACACGTAATGAATGGTTTGATATCAAAAGCCTCCTGTGTCGCAGTAGACACAAAAGTGCAAAACCTTCCTCGGGATATGGGTATTGATACTACAAACTGAGCACCTCCTACATGGATAGTAGCCTTTCAAGTTTTCAAAAAAAGGAATCCTTGTAAGGGCTTCAACAATGTTTGGGGCTACCTGCAATCTTAGAGGAGGTGCACCTCAAAAGATTACAGGAGGATTTTCCGGAAGTAAGGGGCCCAACACCCCATAGTTTCGCAAAGCACTCCAATGCTTTTTAAAATTCTTCTTAACATCATGATGTTGTTCAGAGTAGGTAGTCATAAAAGCAAATTCAAATGCTGAGGTGTCACGTTTTGCCCTAAGTTCTAACATAATACTCCTATCCCTCTTGTCGGTTTCCCCAAAGGCATTTTCCAAGAGATCAGGAGAATAACCCTTTTCCAGAAATCTTTGTTTTAACATCTCAGCCTCCTTACGAAAATCCTCGGTTTTGGAGCAATTCTTCTTGAGCCTCAGAAACTGGCTTTTAGGCAATGAATGCAGCCAAGAGGGATGATGGCAGCTGGTGGTGTCAATAAAGGCATTCCTGTCTGTTTCTTTGAAGTAGGTGGAGGTGATCAGCCTGTCACCTTCCACTCTTATTCTAAGATCGAGAAAATGAATCTCCTCCCTACTCATCTCATATTGCAGGGAGATGCCCTTATTGTTCTGATTCAACTCTGTAAATAGGGAGACCAATGGCTCCTCACTCCCCTGCCAAAGGAGGAGGACGTCGTCTATATATCTTCTCCATAGGAGGAGCTGAGGCCAAGAGGAGCCATAGACGACGTCCTCCTCCCGCTTGGCCATGCAGAGATTGGCCATGCTGGGGGCAAATTTTGCCCCCATGGCCACACCTCTTTGTTCCACCCCTCTCCCCCCTTGTTTCAGAAAACTTCCTGGTGGTGTGTGATAACTCTAATCAGCTGAATTTTATGGACTATGGACAATCTTTTATGAAGTGTTTGAGCGCTGCACCATTTCTTTTTTAAATCTGTTTTTCTCAATAATTTTGTTATCTTTTATGTACTAGCATTCTCTTAGCGCAGTTGCTCTGGTTAGTGTATTTTGTCGAACGATAACTTTACTCCCATCAGTACGTTAGACAAAATCACGGACAGCCGATTTTGGAAAAAGTTGGACCTCCGGTCGTACGAAAATGTAGGGCTGTAGTCTGAATAGACAAGCTCTCTGCTAATCTACCTCTAAACTCCCTCCATGACACAAATTTTCAGCTGCTGTTATCTTGTGTGTTGAGAACTTGTCAGAAGTGACTCTGCTGATAACAAAGGAATGGAGCAGCAGGAAGACATGGCGCTTTGGAGAGAGATAAGTAAACACTACAGATATATGTGCCTAGGTCAAATTTCATGATTGGGGTTTACAACCACTTTAAAGCTAATATTAACACCAAATGCAATAAATATCTGTACATTTTATTTAAATTTTGATATTGTCTGTGTTTTCTTCCCAGTTTGTGCAGTGATCCGGTATGAAACAACTTTTCCTGCAATATAAATTTCCCTGTAATAAAAACTGGGCACTGCTGTTCTAATGTGATTAAGGGTGAATGGTCTAATACAGGGGTGCCCAACCAGTGGCCAAGGGGCGACATGTGGCCCGCGGAGCCCTCTGATGTGGCCTGCGACCTCCTGCTTTGGGATGGCATGTTGGCAAGCCCAAATCGCGGGTTGCCGACCCACCGTTCCAGAGCATCAGTGTTGTGAATGAAGCTGGTAATAGAGGAAGAAAGTGGCTGAGGAGCAGAGCCGCATAAGCCAATGTTTCCTGTATACTGTCAACTCCTGTCACAGGCGGAGTGATACCAAATGCACTGAACAGCAACAGACAACGATACCCGAATGGAAGACTGTTATTAAAGGTAAATTTATTACTAAATTCCCAGTGTATATATGGGAATATCTGTTCTGCAGTGGTTACTGGGCTGCTTTCAAACCGATCTGCAGACGCACTGTGCTGTTACCTGCACTGAGCCATAGACTTCTGTTATTACCTGTGGGTTTGGGGAGCTTTTAGAAAGTGCACTACACTGCAGGATATAATAGAAGTCTATGGCAAAGTACAGCTAACCCACAGAAAAGCCACAGGTGCGCTGCGCTGCACCCTCGGAGTGGGTAAACAGAAGCGCATCAGTGTGAATGCAGCCTTAGGCCCCTTCACATGAATGGTCTGACCCAATCGGACCCTCCATTCATCTCTATGGAGCAGTGGATTTGTGTCCATTTACACCCGCCTACCTCCAATCCAAAACAGAAAGGTATCCACCCCCCTCCATCTGTGCGGATCGGATTAGAGATCCCATAGAGTAGGGTGGGCTGTGTCTGTGTCTGCTCTGCTGCATATGCAGGACAGGGCCATCTTTAATATTGATTGGACCCTGGGCAAACATTTTTTTGGGCCCCCCCCATACAATTTCGCTCCCCACCTGCTCTGAGACATAAAATAAATAGTAGCTACACTCAAAATCAGTTTACTAAATCAGATCAGACAGCGATTGCGATTGGTTGACAGAGGTTACAGCATATCATTGCCGCTTACTGACTGGTTGCTAGAGGTTACAGCACATGATTTCTGCTTGTTGATTGGTTGCCAGAGATTACTGTGTAACAATACTGCTCACTGATTGGTTGCTAGAGGTTACTGCACATCAGTACTGTTTACTGTTGGCTGCTAGAGGTTACAGCACATCAGCTCTTCACTGCCTGAACACCATGTACTGTGGAGGTGAGGGGATTTATCAATAGACAGAAAACTTCTAGGGATCCTAGAACTCCTGGGATCAGTGGCAGTGCTGGGGAGGGGAGGGTGTGATCAATGGAAATGCAGATTTTTTTACCGACTACCAATATAAAGAGGAGTTTCAACACTGGCCACCAATTTAATAGGGTTTACATTGACCTCTAATGTAATAGAAGCATTCACAGTAATCTCCAATGTAAGGAGGGATTTACACTGACCACTAATGTAAGGGGGACATTCACACTGACCACTAGTGTGAATGACAGGATTCTACATCAAGCCCCAATGTAATGAGAAGATTTACACTGACCACCAATGTAACCGAGACATTTAGCCTGCGTCCACATTTGCAGTTCCATTAATTGTTAATGACACCCTCACACACCTGCTGACATGTGCTGTGGCACCGTGTGATTTTGAAAAAGGGTTAGTGAATTTCTTCCTCATATCTAGCACATAGAGAAGCCCATTGAAATGAATGGGCCGCCCTACACATGAACTACATCTTTATCCATCCTGTCAGTACACCTTTGCATCCTAAATCCCTGCTAACCTCTGCACCCCAAACCTCCCCCATCCTCTCCACTCCAACCCCCCCTTAACTCTACCTGCTCATCTTTGCACCCACTTTCCTTACCTTTATACATCCCCTCCTTGCTCACGTGTGCACCCCAAACTGTAATTCCATCTCTGCCTACCTCTGCACACCCACACTACCCCCCCCCCCACCAATTTGCTTACCTTTGCAGAACAGGCTAATGTTAGGCTTAACGACCACAGTGGCAGACAGGACTTTACTCCTGCCTGCAGCATTCAGTATAGGTGATGGTGGATATGACCTCAGGGGAGCATGATACACATATGAATGCCACCTTTATTTACATATGAATGCGGCTGGCCCCCACTATTTACATATGAATGCCGCCACTATTTACATATGAATGCCGGTTATTTACATGTATACATAGGGTCTGCAGGTGAGTCATTTGTACAAAACCATAGGGCAGAAATGGGCAGCATTAGTAGCAGCATTTTACACTGAGATATCGGGACACAGCACAGGACTACAACTTCAAGGGACAAGGGAATTTAAACTGGGATAGTTGGCAAGTATAAGGCAGCTGCTTTGGGCCCCATAGCAATGACAGGACCCATGGCAGATGCCCCTTTTGCCCTGCCTTAAAGATGGCCCTGATGCAGGGTGAACATGGACCTGACATCCACATGCTCTGCTCATTGTGGCCCATGACCGGTTACCAAGTCGCTAAAGTGGCCCTCTTCAAAAGGTTGGGAACTTTGGTAGGGGGTATGATTTACTCAAAAAAAATCAGCATTTAGAAAATTCCCAGGTTTAAGCATGTCCTTTTAATTGTGGCCATAAGCGTAATAATAATTTGTTAAATCTTTTTTTTGCAGAAATAGACAATAGATGATAAGATTGTATCTATGAATTATCAAAAATACACATACAATATTACATCCACATCTACAGTACAATAATCTATTTAATTGGAATTATTCTGACTGGTCTACAAAGAAAATCATTGTTTTTTAAATCAGATCTTTTTTTTATTAATTTTATAAACAAACAATACAAAACACACATACATCCCATGTATATATTGATATGAATTACAATAATCATATATTCCAAGAAAAAAAACAACAAAAAGAAAGGAGAAACCCCACACTATAATATCCTGTTATCCCTATCTATCTATTCCTGACCAAACATTCAGTCCAGGATATCCGAACATCTCTTCCGCACTTTATCAAATTTCCCTGGGCAACCTCTATGTAAGAATATACATTTTTCCTTAAAGTGATTGTAAAGGCTCACTTTAAAAAAAAAAACAAACATGTCATACTTTTCTGGTCCCTCTTCTGCTTTCCTGTCCCCTCCTTTCTTTGAGTGCCCCCACAGCCAGCAGCTCTCTATGGGGGCACCCGAGCCGAGTCAGAGCTCCACGTATCCATTCAGACATGGAGCCCTGACTTCTCCCCGTCCCCTCTCTCCCCTGATTGGCTGAAAGATTTTGATTAACAGCCATTGGAGTCAATTATGTCTCAGCCAATCAGGAGGAGTGTACTGGTTGGCTAAGGGGGTCGTGGACATCGCTGGAGAGAGAAGGGGCTCAGGGTAAGTATTAAGGGTGCTGGGGAGGCTGCTACACACAGAAGGTTTTTATCTTAATGCATAGAATGCATTAAGATAAAAAAACTTCTGCCTTTACAACCCCTTTAAGTATAATTTCCTTTATTTGTGTTCTCCATTCAACTATTGTTGGGGGGGGGGGGGGTATTGTGCCATTTTTGTGCCATGAGCTGGCAAGCCTGAAACAGACTCCTTTCTATTGATATAAGGGTGTTTTCCGAGATCCTAGTTTCATCTATTATACTCAGAAGACATATACCTGGCTCTAACAGCAACTCCGTCCTAAAGAGACCATTAATAGTAGAAATAACCCCCTGTGAGTATTGGTGGAGTTTGGGGCATCTCCATAGCATATGTATTAAATTGTCCGGACCCCAAGGACACAAGGGTGCATCTCTATTCTGCCATTTAAATAGTGTATGATAAGTCCTATGTAGGATAAATAGTTGGGTTCATTTTTGTGTAAGAGATAAAGAGACCATAGGCACTGCTGACAATGCTGCCTCCCATTGGTCATTTGATATAGACCCTAAAGCCTCCTACACACAAGCCGATGTTTGGTCAACCGAACATCCAACTTTTGTCCAAGGTGGGAGACGGCGGTTTGGTCTAGCTTATGAGTCAAGTAATCAGCCAACAAAGCTGAATGTAGTGACGTGTATAACAAGGAAGTTCAGGTGAATGTGATTTGTGAATTAAGAACACAGGTTACACGACAGAACACTTTCTGGATTCCAAGCATGCGTGTTTGCACTTCCAACTTTTTGTTGGCCAACTTCTGCACACACCAGCCAACAATCGGGCAGCGCCTTGTTGGTCAACACAAGTTTTCTAGTCTCATCGTCCAACTTCTGTTGGATGACGATTGGAAAATGGCTGTAGAACCGTGCATACACACGATTGGATTTTCGGCCAACAGGCTGTTGGACGACCATTGTTGACCGATAATCAGACCGTGTGTACGGGCCTGAAGTCTGGCGCCCATTGTGTCCCTGATGGTGATGATGATGTGAAAATCATATTGTAGGAAAATAGGGAATTCAATATGCTTGTTAAGTGTATAGCACATCAAATTATCTCTTGGCTCTTCTGATCATATTTCATAAAGAATTGTTCCGTGTATGGGCACCATGGGAGGCATCAACATTCCCTGGATTTAGGATATTTTTTTAAATATTTCACAATGGCTCACAAATGACTGTTGACCTGCATGTAGCGCTCACATAAAAAATACAGAGTTTTACATGTTAAAGCGGTTGTATACCTGGAGAACAATAAAAAATAAATCCTGTAAGGCAAAGGCATAATGAGCTAGTATGCATCGCATACTAGCGCATTATGAAATTCTTACCTCAGAATGAAGCTCCCGCAGGGCTGCCTGGTCCCGACAGAGGGAGCTGACATCTTCTCTGTGGGGATCCTTCTGGGTTTGCGGATCTGGCGATGTGAGTAGCTGGAGCCACCTTATTTTAGGCTTACATGTAGGTAAAAATCACTTTTGGGGGTATACAACTGCTTTAATATAGGTGTGTGGACTGCCTAGTATATCTTAGACTGCAAATTTACAGTGGATAAATACTGCAATTGCTCATTCTTATAGCGTATAGTGGTTATAGTATTTTGTTTGAGTCTGTTGTGTTTTCTGTGCTTGGCATCTGAAGGCAGCAAGGACACTTGGACACAAACATCTTTAATCAAACTGTCTATTTAACAAGAATAATGAGAACATACCCAAACCCATGTCTCCGTTCAAGACTTGTTCCTTTCATCACAAACAGACAACCCTGGCCACCAAAGCCCATCTTCACTCTCCATCAAAAAAAAAAAAATGTAAGCCACGCTCCAAAATATAGCTCTATTTTTCTCTGTTTAGTAATTGTCAAAAAAGACTGCATACAATAATGTCTTCACCCGAAACCACCATTCCTTTCACCTCTGCTGGCTTGCTCACAAGGATAGGGGAGATCCTAGCAAGAATACCACCTTATATGGTTTCAGCTACACAAGCTGATGTTCAGCACAGTATGCTGCATATATAAAAGACCATTTTTTTTTTGAGTAGGAATGACTGAAAAAATCTGTCACAATTTTATTTCTGTGTCTGACCCCACGACTATGCAAGAAATGCAATCCAGCAAAAGTATGGACAGCAACTAAAACAATGTCAGCAGTTCTAGCCCTTTTCACGCTATTTATGAAGGTATTTCCCATAACTTCTTGTCCAGAAGAGCTCTTGTCTTCAAGTCATTTGGTATTTTTTTATTTTAAGATTTATTGCTGCTGGTGATGACAACAGATATCTATAAATCAATGAAATTGCATTTTTGCAAATGATGGTTTGTGTGTTGTTAATTTTTCTCAGTAACTGGGAAAGTATGATGCGCCTAAAGACGTTGATTCATATGCCTAACAGCCATTCCTATCACTTCCTAACATTTATAAAGGACGAGCGGTACATTTTAGAGGTATGTTGCAATACCGCATAGCAAGTTTGGTATTTGTAGACACAAATGAATCATCATTGCTATGTAGTGCTAGGACTTTGTAAGTGAATATTTATATTTTAACTTAACAACTTCAAGACCAGACACTTTCACCTACTTCCTGCCCAGGCCAATTTTCAGCTTCCAGTACTGTCACACTTTGAATGACAATTACTCCGGCATGCAGCAATGTACCCAAATTACATTTTAAAATCTTTTTTTTTTTTTAGATAGAGCTGTCTTTTATTTGTTTTTAAATCACCACTGGGATTTTATTTTTTGCTAAATAAGCGAAAAAATACCATACATTTTGAAAAAAAATGTTTTTCTTTTTTTCTTAGTTTCTTAGATTCAGTTATAAAATTTTGCAAATAAATAACCGTTTTTCATAAATTTAGGCCGAACAGCAATATAAAAGCTTGTTTGTGAGTTTGGAGTAATGTACTGTATGTCAAGATTTTACAGCAAGGTATGTGACACCAGTTAACATAGCTTTTAACCTGGTTAAAGCTACTAAATAGTATGGAGGTAAACAGGATTTCTACCCTTGTGTTGCTGGTTCTGCACATATGCCATGGTCATTATAAGGGGCCCCTTTTACCCTGATGGATTTTGAATTCATATTATTAATTACAGTGGATTCAATAAGAGCAGAGTATGAACTTCCAAAACTCAAAAGTGGATAAGAACACATCCAGGGATTATAGAGAGGATTTTTCTATACTCAAGTTCTTTAGAGAAATAAGGAATCAGTGACCATATTCCATGTATTACTGAATTATGACTTTTGGTTGGACTGACCCTTTAAAGCCCAACTCCAGGTTCCCTGATTTAATTTAAAGCGGAGTTCCACCCAGAATTTTTTTTACATCATTCAAGTCCTTTGCCTATATAGACTTACCTTTGAAGGGAAAAAAAATGTATACTCACCCTAAGTCGCTTGTTGCTAGGTGGTCTCTGTAATCTGCTCCTTTTAGGTCCGAGGCTCTTTTCCTCACTTCCTGCTTCATCTGGCCTCCTGAGAGATGTGACTCATCATTTCGCAGGAGTCAGTGGGCTTCCCTGAACTGTAAAATTGTGTTATTTCCAGACAGGAAATTACACAATTTAAGGCGGACCGAGATTGAGGAATTCATGATAGTTACCCACCATGCACTTCTTTCAGGAAGAGATGCCAGGAGACTACGGATGGGCTTCAGATGCCCTCACCTAAAATGGAAAAGTCCAGCAGTGAGAGAAACTAAATTGTGAGTAAAAAATACATGTAATTACTAGGCGGTTTGAAAGTAAGGAAACAAAAGGTTACATCTATTTAGTATTAAAAGTGGATACCAAAAAAAATAAATACAATTTTTGGGTGGAACTCCACTTTAATTCACTTACCTGGTGCAGTGGTAGTCAAGAAAAAATGTCATCTTTGAAGCCCAACTGTGCTAGAAGTTCAACAGCAGAATGAGGACAGGTCAGCCCTGAAGTCATCACTTCTACAGAATTTAGCAGCCTGCACATTGTGGGACATACTTCATTACAGGTGAGTAGTAACTAAAGCTGCAGAAATTTTACCTAAACCTCAGCTTTAAAGGGGTTGTAAACATTTGGTTTTAAAAAAAATAAAAATAACAAATATGCCTATACTTACAAGCAAATAAGACCTGACACTTTTATAACCACCGTGGCAGGTCTCCATCCCTATTATACATATGTAAGTGTAGCGGGTGCCCCGTTATTTCTGCATCTTTTTGCTAAGCGGCTCTTCTAGAAGGGACGAATGTACCTGTCAGCCCCTGCAGGAGAATTTCTCCCCCTCCTTGTTTCTCAGACTGAACTTAACCCCTCCAGATCCGCGCTATTGCCGAAGTACGGCTCCAGCGCGGATCTGAAATGCCGGGATGATGTCCATGGACGTCGTCCCCTGTGCATGCTCCCGCTGCACGGGCGTGCCCGTGGGTCGGGCGGACTCGATGTCCGCTCGAGACCCACGATCGCCTGACAGAGCTGCAGAACAGGGAACTGCCGTTGTAAACACGGCGGTTCCCCGTTCTGTGAAGGGGGACATAGCAGATCTACTGATCCCTGTCACTGGGATCAGTTAGATCTGTTATGTCCCGGCCAGCCCGGCACCCCCACAGTTAGAACACACCCAGGGAACATTTGTTAACCCCTTCACTGCCCCCTGCAGGTTAACCCCTTCAATGCCAATGACATTTACACAGTAATCAGTGCATTTTTATATATATATATATAGCACTGATCGCTGTATAAATGTCATTGGTCCCAAAAATGTGTAAAAAATGTCCGACATTTCTGCTGCAATTTCGCAGTCCCAATAAAAATCGCAGATCGCCGCCATTACTAGTAAAAAAAAAAAATAATAAAAACACCATAAATCAATTCCCATAGTTTGTAGACGCGATAACTTTTGCACAAACCAATCAATATATGCCGATTGCGATTTTTTTTTAACCAAAAATATGTAGAAGAATATATATCCGCCAAAACTGATGAATAATTTTTTTAAATGGATTTGTACTTTAGCAAAAAGTAAGAAATATTGTTTTTTTTTGCAAAATTGTCGCTCATTTTTTGTTTATAGCGGCGATCAGAAATGACGCAGAGGTGATCAAATACCACCAAAAGAAAGCTCTATTTGTGGGAAAAAAAAGACGCAAATTTTATTTGTGCACAACATCGCACGACCGCGCAATTGTCATTCAAAATGCGACAGCGCTGAAAGCCAAAAATTGGTCTGGGCAGGAGGGGGGTTTAAGTGCCCAGTAAGGAAGTGGTTAATGTAATCTGTGTAGAGAGATACAGACACACAGAAGGATCAAGTTACAAGTGGCTCTCCTGTGTTTCTCTGCATCTGAGGGAGAAAGCCAGTAGAAAGGACAGTTACAGGAACCAATCAGAGGGACTTTAACCAGCTGCAGGAATAGCTGCAAGGCATTCTGGAATATGAAGTCCTTTTACCAGACGGCCCCATAGCCTTGTATGGAGTAATGAACTACAGCCCAGCATGCTCTGGGGCAGAGGAGGGGAGAGACTCCATCTTGATTGTCTGAGGAGAATTTAGTGAAAGTGTGGCAAGAGAGAAGACCTGAGAGAGGCACGCTGCCTCTTAGGTAATTTCACCACACGATTTTAGGCCTGTGGGACTGGTCGGCACATCCAGCCTGAGAGAGAGGATCCCGGGTGCTCATCCAGGCGCACCTGCACCGACAGAGAAGCTTTCCAGTGTGAAGTGACCAGTCGCCATCATCAAAGCCTGCCTGTCCCAGGAAGTTTGTTTGGGCCTCTATCAATCATAGGATTGGGTGAGAGGGCTGTGCCCATTTGCAGGAAACAAGGACACGGCACAGACGGAGTTATATTGAACCCTGTATACAGAAATCATTGCTAGTAGTCATCTTGCTGACATTTGTAGTGCCTCAGGATACAAGGCCATTTAGATAGAAAGACACTGTATACAGATGTCATTGTCCTTTCACCCTGCTGAGGAAATCTTGCATTCTTCAATTTATGATTCGGGCCAGTTATGTTATTTAGGCCTGCTACCCAGGAATTTAAGTGCACCAACGAGAGTGGCTAGCTGAAGATCCCAAGACTTATTTAACTTCAAAGGGACTGAAGTTACTATTAGCATACAGCCTTGCACACACACATCCAGGGCTCTGTATATGCAGTGGGTGTGTGGGACAACTTATCTGTAAAGTTAAGATATTGACTGTTGATTAGGGTACAGTGTTTGCTATTGGGCCTGTGGTGCCAGGAGACAGAAGAGAGAGATCTGACATAGAGAGGGTCAGTCTTCTACTCTCCTCCTGCCTGGACTCCTAGAGCCAAACTTGAGTAAGGGTAACCAATCTGGTACAGATTGCCATTCTTGTGAATTTATTGTTATTAACTGCTTGCCGACCGCTGATCGGCATTTGACGGCGACAGAGTGGCTCTTTAAGGCAAAACGCCGTCATATGACGGCGGCTGCCAGATCGCGCACAGTGAGCGCGCGTGCCGCCGGAGGCGCGTCCGCACGCTCACTGTGTCTGGGGAGGGCCGGGGAGCGGGTGGGATTCGATCTCCGCCGGCTACCCGCGATGCCCCCCCCCGGAGTGAAAGAACGGAGGTCCGTGTAAGTAAACACGGACCTCCGTTCTGTGAGAGGGGGAAGTGCTGTGATCACAGCCTTCCTTTACATGGAAGCTGTAATCACTTCCCTTCCCCTGTTAGGGCAGCCCCCATACAGTAAGAACAAGCCCAGGGAACACAGTTAACCCTTAGAGCGCCCCCTGCAGGTTAATCCCTTCACTGGCAATGGCATTTACACAGTAATCAGTGCATTTTTATAGCACTGATCGCTGTATAAATGCCAATGGTCCCAAAAAAGTGTCAAAATGGTCCGACATGTCCGCCTTAATATCGCAGTACCGCTAAAAATCGCAGATCGCCGCCATTACTAGTAAAAAATAAAAAAAAAATAAAAACCCCAGAAATGAATTCTCATCATCCGTAAACGCGACCACTTTTGCACAAACCAATAAATGCCGATTGCCATTTTTTAAATCACAAATATGAGGAATAATATAAATCGGCCAAAACCGATGAGAAAAAAATGTTTTTTTATATTTTTTTTTTGGATTTGTATTTTAGCAAAAAGTAAGAAATTTGGGTTTTTTTGCAAAATTGTTGCTCTTCTTTTGTTTATAGTGGCGATCAGAAATGACGCAGCGGTGATCAAATACCACCAAAAGAAAGCTCTATTTGTGGGAAAAAAAGGGCGCAAATTTCGTTTGGGTACAACGTCACACGACTGCGCAATTTTCAGTTAAAGCGACGCAGTGCCGAATCGCAAAAAGGGCTCTGGTCCTAAAGTGTGAAATCCTTCCGGGGCTGAAGTGGTTAAAGTGTTGCTAAGCTCTTGGGGTTATTCTAAGGTTCTGAATCCCCTGAAAGCAGCCTGAATATACTAATGGGCTATATTGCTCATAATTTCAATTAATATTCTTCTATCACATTCTTTGAACTTATTGCCAATGTTTGTTGCCTATCCACAGAAATACTACAGTAAAGACAAATTTTGTGTTTTATAATAACGTGTGTGTTGCTCATTGATCCTTGCACTCACACTATTGCCAGGTGTGCCAGGGGGGCTGGGACATTTCTTTAGGGTTGAGAGGCAGAGTAATGGATTGAACAGACTTAAGCGGCTCCTGCGGGGGTAGCGCTACATATGCAAAGAACTGTGGTCATGGGACTTTGTGTGAGGCATGTCATTTGGAAGAATAATAGTGCAAAAAGTACATGCTGTAAAAAATAATTTATTATACAAACAGAATAAAAATAATCTCAAAACACATGACACAAATTTTGGAACATTAATTCCATTATAAGCTGACATTTACATGATTAATAGGAAAATTATATAATCTATAGATACATGATAGCATTTTTAAGTACATGATAGATGTAAATGATAAGAATCAGACTGTTTTGATATTCAATGAACTCTATGCATTTTGAGGATCTGTCTTCTCCTCAGGAGTACAATGTCAGAAATATCTATAAATATGGAAGTGAACAAAAATGGTATATTCGTAAAGATTCACTATGTTATACAAAGAGGGGAAGATCTTGAGAAACAGAGGGTCAATAACTTACATGTCAGTGCAAGGAATTATTATTAGCCCAGCCGCTAAGAAGGAGACGGGGGTGACCATCTGTTTCTCAAGATCTTCTCCTCTTTGTTTAACATAGTGAATCTTTACTAATATACCATTTTTATTCACCATCCATATTTATAGATATTTCTGACATTATACTCCTGACGAGAGGACAGATCCTCAAAATTATCTATCATGTACTTGCATAAAAAATGCCATCATATATCTATGTATTATGAAATTATCCTATTAATCATGTAAATGTCATCTTCTAATGGAACTTAGATTTCAAAATTTGTATCATGTATCTTGAGATTATTTTTATTCTGTTTGTATAATAAATTGATTTTTACTTCATGTACTTTTGCCCTATTATTCTTCCAAGTGACATGCCTTACACAAAGTCCCATGACCACAGTTATTTGCATACATATACCTATACTTACCTGCTCTGTGCAATCGTTTTGCACAGAGCAGCCCCCATCCTCTTCTTCTGGGGTGCCCCCTGGTGCTCCAGGCCCCTCCTCTTCATTGGGTGCCCCTACAGAAAGCCGCTTTCTATGGGGGCACCTGTGTCGGCTTGCTTCCTAGTCCCCCTGACACAGACAGTGGGACTCGCCCCCGTCCCCCGTTCATGTGTCACTGGATTTGATTGACAGCAGTGGGAGCCCATGGCCCCTGCGGATTTTAATTTGTCCAATGAGGAGAGAGACAGCGGCTGGAGCCGCTGCGCTCGTCCACATTGCTGGATCAGATCGGGCTCAGGTAAGAAAAATGGGGGGGTGGGGTGGGGCCTGGGAGGCTGCTGCATTACAGAAGGTTTGAAAAACCTTGAGGTTTAAGAACCACTTTAACCACTTTAGGATTGGGAGGATTTACGCCCTTAATGCCCAGGCCAATTATTGAAATACGTCACTGTGTTACAGTAACTGACAATTGCGCGGTCGTGCAACATTGTACCCAAACAAAATGTATGTCCTTTTTTTCCCACAAATAGAGCTTTCTTTTGGTGACATTTGATCACCTCTGCATTTTTTATTTTTTGTGCTGTAAACAAAAAAAGACAGACAATTATTAAAAAAGAAAAACAATATTTTTTACTTTTTGCTATAATAAATATCCCCAAAAAATTGTAAAAAAACAAATTTCTTCATCAGTTTAGGCCAATATGTATTCTTCTACATATTTTTGGTAAAAACAATCGCAATAAGCGTATATTGATTGGTTTGCGGAAAAGTTATAGCGTCTACAAAATAGGG
The DNA here is from genome assembly GCA_018402905.1 of Glandirana rugosa. Lineage (NCBI taxonomy): Eukaryota > Metazoa > Chordata > Amphibia > Anura > Ranidae > Glandirana > Glandirana rugosa. The sequence continues at coordinate 538,746 of BLSH010378270.1, read as the reverse complement.
AATAGATTTATGCCATTTTTATTATTATTTTTTTTTCTTACTAGTAATGGCGGTGATTAGCGATTTTTAGCAGGACTGCAACATTGCGGCGGATAGATCGGACATGTTTGCCACTTTTTTGGGATCAGTGACAGTTATACAGTGATCAGTGCTATAAAAATGCACTGATTACTGTATAAATGACACTGGCAGGGAAGGGGTTAACACTAGGGGGCGATCAAGGGGTTAAATGTGTTCCCTGGGAGGTGTTTCTAACTGTGGGGGGAGTGGACTGACAGGGAGTAGAAAGAGATCACTGTTCCTGATCACTAGGAACAGCAGATCTCTCTCTACTCCCCTGATAGAACGGGGATCTGTTTGTCTACATTGACAGATCCCCATCCTGACTCTCTGTGGAGTGATTGCGGCTGACCAGCAGACAGTTCGGCCGCTGGCCATGCGCACCGGCTCCGTGCCACGGGCGCGCGCCTCCAGCACTGTGCATGCGCCCACTGTATCTATTGCACGAAGCGATGTACAGCTACGGCGATTCACGCAATAGAACCGACCTGCCACCGTATAACTACGGCGGCTGGTCGGCAAGTGCTTAAGTTGCACATAATTAGATCCAGTCTAAATTGGCTCTAGTATATGTATGAATGTGAGTTAGAGACCTTTGATTGCAAGCTCCTTGAGGGTAGGGACTGATGTGAATGTACAATATATATGTAAAGCGCTGCGTAAATTGACGGCGCTATATAAGTACCTGAAAAAAATAAATAAAATAAAATACTTCAGATTTTGAAAAGCAGGAGGGACAGATATTTTAGAAATGCAGATCCACAGACCCTGGAGTTGAACTTTAAGGAATAAAGGTTACTCAACATGATTAGTAATGAGGGTCGTCTTTAATGTTGATTGGACCCTGGGCAAACATTTTCTTGGGCCCCCTCCCACCCCGCTCTGAGACATACAGTAATTAGCAGCTAGACTCATAATGAGTTTACTGCAGCAGATCAGGCAGCAATTGCGATTGATTGCCAGAGGTTACAGCATAACATTACCGCTCACTGAGTAGTTGCTAGAGGTTACAGCACATAATTTCTGCTTGCTCATTGGTTGTAGAGGTTACTGCACATCATTACTGCTCACTGATTGGTTGCTAGAGGTTACTGCACATCATTACTGCTCACTGATTGGTTGCTAGAGGTTACTGCACATCATTACTGCTAACTGATTGGTTTCTAGAGATTACCGCAAATCATTATTGTTCACTAATTGGTTGCTAGAGGTTAGGGCAAGGTGGGTGCAAAGTGAGGTGGGTGCAGGGTGAGGTGGGTGCAGGGTGAGGTGGGTGCAGAGTGCAGGGTGAGGTGGGTGCAGACTGCAGGGTGAAGTGGGTGCAGGGTGAGGTGGGTGCAGAGTGCAGGGTGAGGTGCTGGCAGATTGCAGGGTGAGGTGGGTGCAGGGTGAGGTGGGTGCAGACTGCAGGGTGAGGTGGGTGCAGGGTGAGGTGGGT